>JAECUM010005895.1:0-96803 GCA_016617855.1 Megalonaias nervosa | reverse complement strand
ATCTTAGCTTCATAATTACTTATCCCAAGTATGAACAAAATCGCCTTAGCTTCATAATTACTTATCCCAAGTATGAACATAATTGTCTTAGCGTCATGATTACTTATCCCAAGTATGAACAAAATCATCTTAGCTTCATAATTATTTATCCCAAGTATGAACAAAATTCATAATGGGATTTAGGAAATGTAAACAAATGAAAATCATTGAACTCCATATAAAACTTTACACCAAATCTGGTTTCGTTCCTTGAAATCTTTAAAGATTTTCAAGTTGAAATTAAATTCATGACCAACACGACATGACAAAACAATGCAAATAGACAACACTTCATACCTCCTTCTTGGAATAAAGCAGGGACATAAATAAAACTTGCACTTTATAAGGATAAAAAAGTAAATTCTGCAATCTGGTGTCCTTTGTTTTCCCTGGAAGCAGGGGAATATAGTTTTGTAAATGAATATGCCAGGTGACAATGGCGATATATACATAATAAAATAGTTAAACTACATTTATAATTTATAAAGGGAAAATAATAATGATACCTTATTTACAGAGGGTGACTCAAGAGTCCCTCATAAGAAGAAAATATAAAAATTTTGATCATAGAACAAATTAATACCAAGTACAATTCATTTTTACATGTCCTTAATATTACAAATACTAAATTCTACTATAATCTATTAGTAGCATGTACATGCTCATAAGATCTTTTTCTAAATACTGTTTTTATATTTAGTGAACTTTACCTTTACTTGGCACCATATAGATACTATTGTGCTCAGGCACCATAAAATACTACTATATACATACTTCTTAGATACCATAATATTTCTCATGGTTTTACATGCAGTAGAAATATATTCCACAAAACTTTACCAGAAAACTTGAAACTCTATTCTTTGTTTCAGTGGATAGAGATTTCCACACAAAGTTAATAACCTCAACTGGGAAAGTGTTGAATAATGCCTGAATAAATCCAGCAGGTACTTTGTTACAACTTCAGGTAGACATTTATGTACAAGAACTGCCTTTATAAAAATCAATCCTTCCATATAATGCAACTCCTTTTAGTTATGTAAATAATGTTTTTGATGAATAATCAATAGATGGTGGGACAGCAAAGTGTTAAATGTGTCCTCTGAATCCTCTCACTGTCCATGTTTCACTGTCTTGTGACATGAAGAGTTTTCCAGCTGAATCTAAAACTTGCTTTACTCACAGAAGTGCACTAGACTTGATCCAAATCCATCACCAAAAACAACACTTTGCACATTTATTATCTAATACTGTAAAATTTATTTTTGTAGGTCTCAATTTTTTCATGGTTTTGGAAAAAGGCATTTTTGTGGGTACTTCTATGGTTTTGCCTGTCAAAGTTGGCATATTTGCAGGTATTAAATTTTGTGGATTAACCTCAACAAAATCCCACACAAAAAATACAAAAGAAGAAAACTACGATGACAACAAATGGTGGCTACTTCAATGGTCAAGACAATACTACAGTGTGACCCCGCTATAACACGGTAGTTGAGAGCCATAGAACCCGACCGTGTTATGAACCGAACCGTGTTATAAGCATCCATGTACAGTACCAACAAATTTGCAGGGTTATGGGGGGGGGGGGGTAATAAAAGCAGGTGCAAAAATGTGTGCTTCATTGGCACAGTTACCATTTTAAATCAATGTATATTAAATGAGAAAAACACCTGCAGTGATAACAGATTGCATATATAATATATTACTTTATTCAGAGAACCACGCATTGGTGCATACACGTGTATAGTTTATATATACATATCTAATCTATAGCATGAATAGAGTATCAACATCGTGTACTCACCCATGAATCTCATCATATACATTGAATCCACAATACAAATATTTCCATCGAAAATATCTGCACACATATTTAAAATATTCAGTAATGTTGTCACAGATTGGTATGCGACTGAATTCAATGGGAAAAAAATTAATAGCAAATAGTATGTAACGAATGATGAAACAGTACGTCCGAAGGTTAAATAACGGTGTCTTTATAAATTTCATACTGCTAAATTTTCTCATCCGTGATTTGTAATACTTTATTATTGTTTGAAAAACTCTGTAATTTTCAGCTGCTTTCTGACTAAAGCAATAAACAAGGGGGTTATATTTGTAGGGAATGGACGACATTATTCACTGGTCAACTGATTTTATAAAACAACACCGCCAAGCCACGTGCACATGTTGGCAGCTTGCGTTTGTTTGATGTTTTATAAATCGTTGACCCATAATTTGAACAAGTTTAGCCCGGCAATTGACTTTGATGATGAGCAATGTACTTAAATTAATTGATTTATAAATTCAGGTGAGAATCTTTTATCAACCGCCGCAATGTTTGTTGCTTAGTTGTGAATGCAGTTTATAGAACATATGTCGGATATTGTTTGAGCAACGATTGTATAGGGAATGCATTGAAGACAAACACAAAGTCGACTTGATGGCTTCGTTGCTAATAGACCAGTAATAATAACATTAACACTTATGAACTGTCATCTTTCAACAATAAACAAAGATCAAAGTTCTCAAAAGGCCCAGCCATGGGTTCAGATACTCATATTTCCGATGTTTATTTTGGCACAAAACTGTAAGAAATTTGTTAAATTTAAAAATTTTAGGAGCCACGCCACGATCATTTTATATTAGAATCCATATGTGATTTCCTTCCCAAAATGATAATAAACTTTCTACACTTTATTTTTTGCACTTTTAAGAAGAAATGTTTTCCGTGTACGAGAATAATACATGTATATGATATTTCGGAAGCCACGCCACAAACGTCTTATATTCAAATTTATAAGCAATCTCTTTTCCAAAATGATAACAAAACTGTACGTAATTTACTTTTCGTACTTAAAATTTTTTTTTATTTACAAGAAAAATACTGGTAATAAGGTAAATGAAATTTCGGGAGCCATGCCACGACTGTGTTATATCCGAATTCGTGTTATAATGGAGCGCGTTATAGCAGGGTCACACTGTACTATGTGTATGAATAAAAGTCAAACACTGTCAAGATCAATTATTGACACTCAACATGAACGGGACTTGATGCAGCCAACAACACTAAGCTAATTGGTTATTAAAGTACATGTGTATAATGTCTTTCTTAAAACACTGTCCATAAAGGTGCACATCAGTTACTAACTAATGAACATGGCTTTAATAGTGGCTTATGGGCAGTAAAATTCAACTTAGCTCCCTGTCAGTTTGGATAATGTCACCATTCCACATGTAAACCGAACACATAACCAGTTACCTTAGCTGAATGCAATTATCAAGCAGTGTCAACATTTGAGGTGTTCAGAGCCCATCAAAGTGCAAAGATAAATTTAAAAACAATGGAATCATTCTTTGTTTGAACCTGCCTCATACAAACAAGCTTCAGCCACAGAGTTTACTGAAAACCTCATCAACCGAGACAATTCATTCTGAGTGGATAATTGCAGCTCGAGCAAAATGGGTGAAAGATTGGACAAAGTTATCCATGGCTTTCAGAATGCTGGACAGGATTAATCTGAAAAACATTTGTATATACCAGCCAACTTGCTTGATATAATTTTGATTCAAAGGTTTCGTCTGAAAATCATTGAAGTGTGAGCTTCAAAACTGCAGTAATTACAGCTTTGCCCCATTATAATGTGCTTTGCTATAACATGATTCTGAATATAATGCAGTAGTGCTATGGATCCCAAAATCAAAATTATAAAAATTAAAATTTTATACAAATGTAAAAAATAATTTTCAACATCTATCAGCTAAACCTTTACATCAAAACTACTGTACTTCATTTGGACATTACCAGAATACTGGAAATTACCCATGTCTCTAATAAGTCATAATTGTCAATGGTCCGTATCAACATTTGTATTTAGCAAAAGTACACATGACTGTAGAATTTGCCTTTAGCACTAAAGCCACCCCAGCAGATCACCGACTTGATCTCTAAACACAGCTCACTGATTATACAGAAGACCATCTTATTGTCGACCACTGTTTATTGATGCCTGGATGGCAGTAACAGATCTCAGATGGGATGAGTGGTGGCATGTCTTTTGAATTTGCTACCACTTTTTGTAGTCTGTTGTAGTGCAGCCCAGAAGATAGATGTTCATTGCATAATGTAACTACAGTCCAAATAAGGTCTATTCAAACAATATTCACTTTCAAGTGAAATCAGATTTAAAAGCGAGTTTAGTCTTATCAGTATTTACAAGTGAATTAAGACATTTAATCTCACAATGGAGACATTCAGGAAAAGGAAGGCTTATTCTGCATGTAGGATTGTGATTTTAAGGGATTAACAGAGGAGGATGTTGAAGAGGCTAAAGCTGTGCTACTGGGACATTTTAACTCATTTGACTTTGTTCACTCAATCAAAATTGACAAGGACTGTCCCACTGCTGAATATAAGGCTGATGCTGACATCGTCAAGGTCTTCCTAGGTGCCAAAAGAGAAAATTTAGATTGTGCTCAGCAGAAAATAAGACCTACTATTGACAATGACCAATAGGACCCACTGGAAACCCCCATGCTGTTTCCAAAGACATACAGTATTTGTATTTGAGAAAGGACTGATGTCATTGGAAAGCCAGGACATTGAGCCCTTGAAACTTATGCAGCCAAGAAATATAGACTTTCCTATTAAAAAAAAAATTGAAAAAAGGATCTGGTCTCAAACAACCTAAAATCCCAAGATACTTCCAGTAGGAAATGCAAATCATATGAGTGAATAGTGTTTATATAGATTAGTACTTTATTGTGAACAAATGTGTTTGTTTTAAACATCACTGGATTTTAAATAGATTACATATATGTAAATTTGTCTGTTTTTTCCCCGTTATTCAATGTTCTGGAATTGCTAAAAGCATGCTGCACAAAACGTGATGTCACTCAGTCACTAATCAGCATAGACAACTGATATTTTAAACTGAAAACGAGTTGTTTCATTGATAAAATAATGACTTGACACTACTCAGGGCACTTGTTACAGAGGTTCATTTATTTAATTGCAAGATGGGTGTAGAAGTGGTAAATGATTGTGAGCTCCTAATTAAAAAAGAATGAAGCTCTTAACGTCAGGCTGCACTGGCTTGAAGAATCATTTTTTTTTACAAGTGACTATAATATAACTAATAACTCTAAAATTTGCAGATGTCGATAAAAATTATAACTCACATGTATATTTATTAAAATGGGGATCATTCTATCATTGCTTTGATGTTACTCACGATCTGATCTATCATGAATCACAATATGGGTTGAAATATACAATCTAAAGCTTGGTATAATTTTATTTACTTTATTAAATATTATCAGACATAAATAAATGTATAAACACCATACAGTGAATTATTAAATATTATCAGACATAATTAAATGTATAAACACCATGCAGTGAAAAGGAAGATAATTTTAATAAACTAACAGTATTATTATACATTTGATTAGCATTTTGTTTATCCTCACCCCCAAAACACATGTACATAGAACATTTTTTGTCATTTTCGCTACACCGATGTTATGGACCCCATCTAACACACTGGGAGAGCTGTACATATAGATATACAGAGTGTTTCATTAGCAACTGTGTTACAAGCAAAATCTAGGTCATGTTATTCATTGGGATTAGGCATGCATAGAAAAAATGATGTGCTTTCACAAGAATTTAAATTTCTGGGACAAGTTTCACTTGAGAATCAATCTGAATAAGTATTAAAATCTAATTTTTGTTCCTTATTCTTTCTTTCATTTTCAGTAATGCTAGTGTTTGATTACCTTATTGTTTTCTCTTTTCTCTCTACCCCTTACTTTTATGTCAAAACATATTAAGGCAATGAGTAGAAATTACAGCTACTGGATACCGTATAGCTAGTTTACACTGAAACAATATAAAATGCTTTATAATTCTTTTTTAAAGGGTTACAACAAAACAAATAAGTGTTAAGTCAATGTTTTATTATCAGTTTACAGATTTATTAAATACACCTCTCCCTCGATAACTCGCACACATTGGGGTCCAAAAGCACAGACCACACCATAAGTGAGGGTGCGAGTTACCGAGGGACCTCCAAAAAACCCGCTAGACATCCAGAAAACCGCGTGGTTGGGGTTGGGGGGAGGGGGAACTGGGCTATTCAATGGCTAAATCCTCGTTTTATAATCGAGTCGAGAAAAATCATCAAGAAAGCGGTTTTTCTGATGAAGTTGTTCGTTATTATCTATATATCACATTTATTTTCAAAATGTCCAACATCTGAAAGATCGATAACATGATTGCAACTGGTTTCAACAACCAAACACGGTATGTGAAAACATTCGTGTATTACGTCACGGCTTTTTGTTTTGTTGATTAGTCTGGTTCCCGGAGTGTTGTATAACAGTATTTCACAAAACTAGGAGTCTGTGAAGCAGGGAACCAGGCTAACTGATGATACACTACCAAACAAGATTCCTTTTTATCAAAAACACGTAACATTTATTTCGTCAGACAATCGTCTACGTCGAAACTCAATTTTTGTATTTTTCAATTAGTAAAATATTCATGCCGTGATTTCATTGCAAAAGTAATAGTGAAACGTCTTATAATTCTTGCGGATATCTCTATGTGCGAATTCAAGAATTCTCTGAAACTCGTTTTTCCCACAACGGTCCGTATCTGTGAAACAAAGCTCATTATTTTACGAAGTACTCATTTCGCTTGGCTGCCTTGCTATCTCTAATCACATTTATGATTGAGCAGGTAATTTTTAAGGTAGTTTAATTAGATATGTACACAATAAAATGTATCACAGTGTTCGATTGATCAACTGAAATGAGTTATCCGTCATACGACCAGTGCCGCTGGTTCTTAAGCATGTAGGATTTGTATGCCTTTTGCCTTTTTTTTTTCAATTCCACCTGTTTTATTTGATTCAGAAGTCTTAATTACCGTGATAATAGAAAAGGAGGCCCTTTTTATATTTAGTGCAACAATACAACAGATGCTTCTGCTAGTCTGATATCAAAACACGGTGGGCACTTAATTAAGTTCTCAGCGAAACGCTCGCGGACACAGCTGTTACAGTAGATTGACACATTTGACGTTTAATTACAAGAGGACACATTGCATTTATGATGATTACACTTAAAAGGAACTAAAAGATAGAACTAGAACACAAATTTCAATTGATAAAAAAATTTATTTAATTTGTATTTATTTATTAAAGTACTGCCTCCACATGGCGTAAGTGACATTTTCATTGATCGAAATGTCCTTGAATATTGTTAATTGCGGTTTACTAAGAATATCGTTTGAAAAGAAAATGTAACAAATTATATGACTTCTTATTAAAAGTCATTATTTCATAATGTTGATTAAATTTCCAGATCCTATCTACCGTTTTCGACAATAAATCGAGCGGTATATCAAGTTTCTGTTACCAATTTCGATTGCGATTTTCTTCAAGTTCAACCAGTAGGGATAAATTTTTTTGTATTTTCTGGTTTAAAAATTGGGATCCACGCTAAGCGGGTTCGTGAGTTATCAGGGTGCGAGTTATCGAGGGAGTGGTGTAGCTTTGATGATCCCTAGAAATGAGACACAGTAAGAAAATAGGAGGGGGACTTCTTTATCATATGTGGCTAATTTTTCATTGGGTTTTTAAATTTGTAGTTTGAGACAGCAACAAAATCTTTGAAACTTAGCGATACCAAAGAACTTACAACTAACATGTAGTTTGGGAAAGTTACTAAAATGAATGCTGCCCAGACGTAATCTGCATTTTAATGGGGGGGGGGCAGAACCAATTTTTCATGATTGTTACAGCCACATATTCATAATCTCACCATCCTATATCATAGGCATTTGGATCACTTTGTATTTTTCTGCATTAGCTTTATATATTCGCTGGCTAAAACAAATGGTCAGTGTTGAAAAGAGTACAGATGCTCAGACAAGAAAACCAAGTAAGATAAATAACTCTGACTTCAGTGTCTTTGGTGCAATACATCATTTGGCAAACTATTCAACATACTCGTGATGTAGGATGGTGAGATTGTTTAAAACATCATTAAAATTACTCCCATGAAGTTACAGTATCCTGCAGATTTTACCTGTAATTTGATTATATTTTGTGAGATAACAGTATCCTGCAGATTTTACCTGTAATTTGATTATATTTTGTGAGATAACAGTATCCTGCAGATTTTACCTGTAAGTTTCTGAGATAACAGCATCCTGCTGAACTTACCTGTAATTTGAGCATGGTTTGTGAGATAACTGGCTGTGGAAGGAAGGATTGACTGGGTTGAGAACTGAGAGGAAGTAGTGGGAACCGATTCTGGCAAGAGGACAGCATCAAAATGTTGTGTTGTTCCTGTTGACCACTAGAGGGAGCCCTGGGTGTTGAGCTGTACATGGCAAGTTTGTCCAAACTTGTAAGAGACCCCAAAAGAACCTGAATAATAGTGTAATAAAAACAATTTTAAAAAACTGGCAATTAACACAAAACTGTGATGCAGTTTGATAGCAGAAAAGTTAACACTTTTGTTTTGCATCTATGCACTGTCAGTTTTGATTCTTTTTTCAAGCACATGAAAGGGTTGGCAATTAAACACACAAGATTAGTTGTTCCTAAAGATTCTCTGTGTGTCCTCTACCTCTCTGAATTTAAAGTATGTCATAAATTTATTACAAATCAACAAATAAATGAAACAGAACCAATACTGCTTTTAAATTATGTTCTACTTGTAAGCCATTGCAGATATCTGTACTGTTTGCTTTTGGGCGCAGAATTCAAAGACTTCATCTGTCATCTACTTATCTGCCTGAAACATCATACCAAATTTGATCACCCTCCTCCAAGCTACAAGGTAGTGTCCTTATTACCTGGCTTGGTTCGTTCATGGAAAAGATGCTTAGCTCTCATTTCCATAGAGCCAATAATGTGTATAAACTGTCATCAAAACCAACAAACCAAGCTATTAAATTTTATCCTTGAACACCTACACTCCCACTCCCATCCACACACCCCACCCCCAAAAGAGGCTGAATTTCCGATCTGAAACCTTCATTATCACCTATTCATTCTTGTAAAACACTATGCTATCATACCAAACCTTCCATCAATCAGTGTAGATGAAGTTTAGGTTACAAGGAGAACTGAGTGATGGAGAGACAAATGCACACACACACACACACACACACACATACACACACACAAGTTTAGGTTACAAGGAGAACTGAGTGATGGAGAGACAGATGCACACACACACACACACACACACAGATGGACATGACCAATCACAATTTATCCACAAAAAATATGGGCATAATAAATTTTCAAGTTCAGTTAATTACAGAGCATCTCTGACTCTGCTTCAGCAGATGAGACTGGATATATGGAGCAAAGACATCCAGGTCAAAGGGGTCAACAATCTCCTCAAGCCCGGACGTACATTTCTGGGCCCTTTCATGGTATACCTGGCTACCCTGAAAAGGAAGTACAAATAAATAACAACAAAATTTTAAAACTAGTACAAAAGCAATAAAAACCCACTGACAAATATTTTTACACAAAATACATCAACATCTCCAAAAATAACAACTGACAGTTGCAGGTCCAGATCAAGATTTCACCAACATACTTTATATCTAGACCTACAATGAAGTCAAGAATCTGGCAAAGTAATTAGTTGAAATTTTTTAATCCTACTTATGTTTGAGCAATTAAATGAATGAATAATGAAGTTTAGCATTAAAGAACTTTTCAGTGATCAAATTCAAGTCAGACTTAAAAATTCCTCCAATCAGACTGTCCGGCACAATCTGGTCTAATCTGACAGTAATATTTTGTGCAGTTCCTATTCTTCTCTGAGAATACTTAGCTGACCACACTACCATTAGGAATAACTTACTCTACATAATGAATACAGCCCTTTGAAAAGACGAGAAACATCTTTTTCTCTACATACACTGATAGATCAAGGGATGAAAATCTTACAAATTGCCTCCAATAGTCCCAATAAGTGGCAACCAACATATTGCATGTCACCAGTTTCAAAATTTAGCAGCAGGATGTTTGCATTGGCTGAGAAGGTTGGGAATGATTGACGAAACAGTATGATGAAGGTAATATTGTATGGATTAACCTCTGTGGAGTTTGTATACAGGTGTCACCTTATGGAGAATGCTATAAATCTTATGTTATAAATCTCATGTGCTGTCATGAATGTATCCCAGTGTCTATTTGTGCAGCCACTAAACTGACAATATCTGTCTACATTTTGTACTTTTTGCAAAAACATATTCCTTCATTAACAATTTGTACTTATTACATGAAATGCTTAGTGTTTACAGAGGAAGTAAGCTAGTCATGTGATCAACTGGTTTTCTAGTCTGGTACCCTACCAAGTACATTTTGTAATCTATGATGGAGAAACCATAATAGCTATCATACCATTTAACTTTCTGGAAACTGAATGTCATACTGATTTGAGTTGAGCAAGACTGCTTCTCAGTGTTAGTTTTTGTCATCTTGACACTTAACAGTGGCAATAATATCCAGTAAATAACAAAGTGACAAAACCTAAAATCCATGGAACAAACAGCAGCATGGATAATTGAATTACTCACCTGTCTGCATGGATTAAGTTAATTTATCAGCATGCTGGAACAAGTGCCAATGCACTGAATTTAGAAATCAACAAATGTTTGTAAGATTTCTATCAATAAACACCATTATGTGGCCACCCATGACAGATTTTGCACGAATATGTCAGTCACTGGTTGTGACAATGGGGTAGCCATCCTACAGTGGTACTTTTGAATACAAATCTGTCAATGCCATGGGAGTCTGGCAGTACAAAGTGAGTGGCTGCTAGTTTTGGGGGGGGGGGATTCCAGAGAGCGAACCACCGTTTTCTCTCTGTTCATTCCACAGTGACTGTGGTGAAGGTATGGAGCAAGTAGGCCCTTCAATCTGACAAAATATACAGATAATCATTTAATCATTTCTAGATTTTGGAAGGGTGAATCCAGAAGTATTTTCACCACTAACTACCCTGTTTTCCCACTGTACAGGGAAATGGCAAGTTTTATGGGAAATCATAAACATACCATACCTGAGTTCAATGAACCTAAAATCAAGCTCCACTGTACCAGGACAGCCGTCTGCAGAGGGCACATATACAGACAGTCAATACAGACCAGGTCCACTGCCACACTGTGGTAAAGGAGTTGAAGAAATTCTACTGATGAAATAGAAGCCTGTTGAAATCTTCTCCAATATATGAATGATTTGATTGATTCATTTGGAAGGAAGACAACAAAGTTATCGTATTAGTTAGAAACTCCATACCATGTTGAATTAAGTGCTGAGAGTGGATGAGACACCAACTTGTTCCTATTTGGTACCAACCCTAAACTGCAAATGAGGGAGAGGTGATTCATATCCTGAACTGAAACACAACTTACCAAGGCTTTCAGGAGAATGACATCCAACTATACTGCTGTCACCATAGAGAATGATATCCCAAATTGACAAATCAATCAATCCAGCATCTTGGTGGAACTTTAAGGGCTGATATTTATCCTGACTGAAGGAAACAAAACTGATACACTGAACTATGGTAACCAAGGCAAAAATACTTTTGAGATACCAGATGTATGGGTACATGGAACTACACATTGGTCAGATCAAGCAAAGATTTTGTATTCATTTTGAACTGTGAAGCAGCTATAAAATGACTGAACTGGCTCAGGTCTATGACCAGCCTCAGTTTCCCATCTGTGACCAAAATAGATTGGAATAAAAGCCTGTGTTGGCTACCAAATTATTTCTAAAGTCCACTCTGCAAGCATAAGCTCTGTCTCCTTATGCAAAATGTCCACCATCAGGCATTGCTCGAGGCATCTGTCATGAAAGGAGACAATGAAAGTGGTGGAGGCCAGACAAATGAGATCCACAACACCTCCAAAACAAGTTGGATCCCATTATCATTCCTTGGGAAGAGGCTAACCTAACAGAAGGAGTCTGGCACATACTGGTAGTCACCAATGGGTGGGAAGGACAGGAAGTCATTGTTGAGAACCTGAAAGTTTGAGGGAGGAGAAACTAAGTTTTCTCTCCTCCCTCCAGGTCTGCCTGTAAAAATCTGGGGTCCATGGTTGTCTAAAATTCATCTAGCAACAAAATGACTGCTATTGTTGTGGCAAACTATTTCTATCCTTTGGCTGATGATTATCCCTTCTTTGGTATTGTCACTGACATTGTCAAAACAAGGAAGAGGTGGGCAAGTAGAGAAGAAGCAGTAACTACTGTGCTGACTGTTTCCTGAGCTCCTTAACATGAACTGCAAAAAGACTGGGGGTTGTGTGGCTGAAACAGAGAGTATAGGGATGAATACAAGAGGACATTTCTTCTCATTTGATCTAAACTACTGGAACTGGTAAGGGTGTTAACCATTGTATGATAGGCAGCTCTATTCACAATCTTGGCTATGCTACATGCTGACTCCCAAGTGTGATCACTCCCCATTTTTTCAGCTACCCGAAAACTTGCCAAGGATGCTAGATCAAACAGAAAGGAAGTTGTTAAGATGTTCCCCAACAGTTTGAATGTTGCATTAAATAATGTCAATTTTGTAACACAAAGGTGCTGACTTGTTGATAACCAAAATAACTTTATTTAAGTGTAGAACCTCTTTGTACTACATGTCTAAGTTAGATATTAGTCACTGATATCTGACTTACAGGGTATCAATGGGTGTTTCTCTTCCTTGCTGGCATCCACAGAGACTTTAACTTCATATGCATTATTCCCCACCAGTGGCTGGGAAGTGGGACACTTGGAAGGAGCCAATATGCTTGCTGCCTTAAAACAAAACTCTGACCATTCCATGCTTAGAGTATGACAGCAACTGACGTTGTCCTGCTCTGTGTTGGATGGGATTATCTTTGTCATCCATGCTGAGGTAAATTATACCACAAGGTAGGGAAGGTGCCACATCTGCTTGGTGCACAGTGTTGAACCTACTCACTGGCTATGCCAGGAAAGCCAGGCTGACCAAAGACAGAGTGTGGCTGAGGTGAGATGGGCATGTGAATCTTTGCAGGGACCAGGGGAACCATCATTAAATCCCCTGTGATACTCACCGGTGATTCCAAATTAGAATGAATGTTCAGAACGTCTGTGCTATCTGAAGACTTGTATTACTTTCTGTTTTCCTTGTCTTGAGTTGTTTTCTCAAGATGTTTGACCATACTCCTTCAGAGCATGTACTGCAGACATTGCATGGGGCTGAAGAAGTGTACTTTGTATATGAAAGACACATTTAACGTCTTCAGTAAAATGAAATCTTTTGTACTTCTTGCATTTAGATGTCATTTTACAAGGAAAAAATAAATAAATCAAAAATGCATTAAATTTACATGAATTAGGCGCATCTCAATAATGAGAAACACCTATACTGTGACCCCACTATAATGAAATGGTAGGGGTCCATAGAACTCAACCATGTTATGTACCATGTTATAATAAACCAAGTCAGATACCTGAATAAAATGATCCATGTACCAAAAAAATGTATGGGGTTGGTTGGTAATGAAAGTGGGTGCAAAAATACATGTTTCTGATTAAATGAAGACAAGACTAGTCTGAAATACACTTGTGTATTGACAGCTTACATTTGTATAGCACAATCCATAATACGTTAAGTAATGTAGATGTATATGAAAAATCCATGACTGAGTATAGATCACATTATAAAATTCATGTATTAGTCATATCCCATTAGAAAACAGAAATAACACATACATAAAAATGGTAGTCCTCATTTGATTTATATCAAATTGTCAACAAACACATGTCACTAACAAATTCACTACGATGTTCTTTACTTGCCAGTGGCATGTGGCTATAGTTGATTACAGGCTAGATGTACATGTACTTAAACTGGTCAAAAATGTGGTCAAATGGAGAAATCTTGCTGAGGCTACTCTGTGGATGAGGCTATTCACAGGGAATTGAAAACGTGAACAAATTAAAAGGTTTAACAAACATCTTTGTGAGATGGCCCATCTTCACTTAACTTGCCCACCAGATATCTATGGTTTCAAAAGATTGGAAATTTAATTTGCATTTTATGCCCCTTGTAGGTATTGATCGCAAGCATAAAATGAAAAATTTCACAGCACAATAAATGTGTTCCAATCACTTTGGAAAATGCAACAATCCATTTGATTCCATTGCTCTTATTTATGTTTGGTGCTGACTTCCTGTGATGTAAGGTGCTTTGTTTTTACTGAAGATTGTAGTCAGCTTGCTTTGATGAAAGGTGCATGTGTTATTGAAGTCACAGGCCAACTTTGGCGGACCTAACAAATACCCCTTTGCTATTGCAGCGGCAACATCAAATAATTGTAGAACACTGATTGAGCCTTAATTTTTTTTCATGTGCTTAATATTTATACAGAATGATCACTGATTCAAAGGTACCGTATTTACTGCACTGTTTGTTTTCGGACAGTTTTTTTTTGTTTAAAATATAATATTTAAATGCCTTGTAATTTTCGGACGTTGCTCCGCTATAATTTTTTGCCCAACTTATGTTTTCGGACACAATCTAAGAAGATCAGCTGCGTCGTTTTAAAGTAAAATTCACAGCGTGTTTGCCGTTAATTTAACTGATACTAAGTTTGCTTCATTTGGTTGCCAATTGTTTAATGTGAACATTTGCTTCCATGAACTAATAAAATTTAAAATTCTTAATCGTTTGTATGTATGTATGTATGTATGTATGTATGTATGTATGCAGATAGACAGACAGATTGATGGATAAATAGACATTTTTATATTAAGCCATACACAATAAATAACAATATCAAAGAATGAAAAGAAATATGATTTAATGCTGTAATATATTTAAATATGTTATTCATTTTCAAGTAGCTTGTCCATAGCCTCTTTTAGGTCCTCGGGCGAAAAGCCCTCAAATTCTGTATCACTATCATCATCTGTATCATTTAATTATTTGGCATTTCTGATCAACGCGTTTTCAGTTCCGCTCAGATTGACACTGACGCCGCACACCTTGAAAGATTTCATTATCATTGTGCGCTTTTCCTTAATGTGTCCATGGCATTTACAACCCAGTCCAATACAGTCTGTTTGCTGGCTGCCTTGATCCGTCCGTTGCTGCTTTCATCTGATGATTTTAATGCATTTGTAGCATCCCTGATGTATTCCGTCCAGCTGCAGCAGAGGTAGCTCTTGACAGGTTTATTGATGCTCACATCAAGAGGTTGCAATTTGGATGTACAGCCTCCAGGTATTATTGCTGGCACAACATTTCCGCGCCGCAACTGTTTCTTCACGTCATCACTGATGTGAGCCCAGAATGAGTCCATAACTAATAGTGATCGCTCTCTTCTGGTGAATGGCAAATAAATTTCTTCAACCCATCGCAGCATTAGCGTTTCGTCCATCCATGCTTTCTCTTGCACTGCGATAATCCACCCTTTTGGTGCCTTCAGATCTAGATGTCTCTTTCCCTTGCAAATAATCATTGGGGGTAATACGTTGCCAGAACTTGCAACAGCTAAAACGACTGTAATGTGTCTCTTCTCTGATCCAGTTGTACGAATCAGAACGTATTTCGTTCCTACTTTGTCCACCATTTTCCCTGTCACAAGATCAAAGTACATCAGTGTCTCATCCATGTTAATAATAAACTTGTTGTCAAACTCATCCTCCTCATGTCTATCCATCACAAACTTGTGGAATGAAGCAATCTTTTCTTCCAAATCCTTGGGTAAATGTTGGGCAAGAGAGGTCCTGCTTCTGAGCACAAACCCATGTCTTTTCATGAAACCCTCTCCCCAAGTACGACTGGCACTGAATTTGCTCTCCGGAAATTCTGTTAAGACAAGCTCCTTAGTATAAATACATATTCCCTCAACACTGACTGGAATTTGTAAGTCACGCTGAGTGAGCACCCACTAAGCTATCTTATCATCTATAGCTTGTCCATATGAAATGGGTCGTCCACACTTAGGCAAATGCCTGATCAAGTTCAGATCTGCAGAAAAGTCAATTTTCATCCAGGTATTCACAGTGGATTTCGGAATCTTGAACATTTCGGCTGTAGGTCTAATTCCCATAAGTTTTGCATTGTTAATGATATTCTGCTTTTGCTTTAATGTATAATGTTTATAGTGACCATGTACAGAACCGGCCGGAGCACTCTCGGGTTCAAGATAATCAGACTCGTCATCTAGGGCAGCTTTCTTTGTAGGTGGTTCTTTTTGTGATGCATCCTCAGAATCATTAATTCGAGGTCGCTTCTGTGGACGCCCTACTGGCCTCTTTGGAGACGATTTTGGCAAGGGAGAGTCCCTCCATGAACTAGGCAGTGCCTCCTCGCTTGTTGCATAACGCATGATATATTTATCCATCAAAATTATTACAGTACTAAAAATATTATGTTTCACAATGACAGCTATCCAGTATATAAACTTAAATAACTTTCGATAGTGGTGGGTATCCTATTTATACTTTATATTTTACTAGCTTGATTCGGCTAACAAAAATATGATTGGTTGTTAATGTAGACATCGTTACACATGAAACCACTTCAAGCAGGTGTGACAGTTATGGCTTTGATTAGAAACCATGACCCCTGCTTTATAACATTAAATAATACATCAGAGAGTCGGTATGGATTAGTAAATTCATTGGCATCATGCAACAAAACAAACCCCTTATCCCTGAGGCATTATGTACCACAGTTTAAATATAGTTATTGTTCTACAGGTAATAAACCTCTTTGTAGATGATAAATATTGATTGTGGGTGCTACATGTTCGGTACATCGTGTGCTCTTTTAACGAAATTAAGATGGCTGCCTTTTATTTCTGAACACACCTGTCAAAGAAATCCCACAAGTTATATTATTAACAATTATCACCTAGACACCTTGAAATCTCTGACACACATCAAAACAATCTTTGAGCATTTGATTGTTTCAAGTCGGCAAGCTCTGCTCATTTTGAAGCTACCCTCGGCTGGGTGGAAAAAAAAAAAGAAAAAAAAGAACAGACAATCACAACAAATAGATCACCTTTATTTTTAAAAATACCAACATATTAATCACGCCAACTCGTATATTGCAACTTGCTTGTTATTTTCACCCTTCCTAGGCATGCGCACAATACTCACCCCATATGGAGCCTCTAAGATTAGCCATCATACATGTACCAGTATTTAAACTCTCAATACTAAAATGTTTCTGTCATAAATATCTTCAGAATTATAATTCCAAAATCTTTTTATTTAGTTTGTATTAATATCTTAATTACACAGAAATAAAGCTTATGTGTGTTTGTAAGGTAGATTTTAATGATCACTGATTAGCAGAGGGTTAAACTGTGGATTGCAAGATTACTAATACGGCAGTTCTTTTGGAAATTACGCACACAATCGTGGCTCTAATACATGTATGGCTGCATTTTCTGGTGGATGGACATGTATCAAATAGACAAAATAGGCAAGTAATGCCTGTTTTTCATTCATTATCCTTTCTGTGGTGTTAGACAAATTACTTGTTTTACTTCATGGCAGCACGTCGTCATGTGAGCTAATGGTAACTTTGTTACGGACGTGGGGGGGGGCAGCACAAATTTATCTTCCCGTTTGTTTTCGGACACCTAATTAAAACATTTAATATGTATTAGGACAACAAAAAAAATAATTATTTTTTGCCATCCGAAAACATGCAGTATACGGTAATCAGTTTTCTTTGAAGTTTCTACAAAACTATTTTTACTGGGCACATTTTTTTAAAAAAAAGAATTAGTTGTTATTTGGTCCATTGTAGCTATTCTTGTTCCTGCCTTCAAAGGTTGGTCAATTGTAACTAGTCCAGTAGCATGACTATTTGAGTGTAACACAGCATACAGTACTCAGACCAGATGTCACCATCAGCAGATTATGATATAACAATGCTCTGTTAAGATGGTTTATCAATATGAACAAAGTATTTATGTAATAATAGATAGATTCCAGTGCATTTTATATCCAAGTCTGCAGCTTCCTTTCAAGATGCCTTTGAATTTCTCCATGCCAAACAAAGATTGTACATACAAGTTTCAAAAGCCAACAATTTTGTCACCAAAAAAAATTGTCAGATGGTATATTTTGTCGCCAATAAGGAAAAAAAAAAACGCAATACGCGACATTGGTGAATCCCATCATGGTCCATGAATAAACTTTTTACACTTTATTTTTCATACTTTTAAGAAGAACATTTAGTTTAAATATGAGAAAAATACATGAAAACGAAATTTCTGAAACTTCATCACAATCATGTTATATATGAATTTGTGTTATAACAGAGGTATCATGGGGTGGTCACACTGTATTAATGGACACATTGCAGGGTCAATAAAGCCTTCCAGAAATACACAAATAATATGGCAGACATGCATGACTTACTGGTCAGGTAACAAGCTGCTAAGTATGAATATTTTCTTCACAAAAGTTAAAAATAATGCTTACATAAAGTGTAACAATATTAGCACTGTGTAAAACACAAATATTGCCTCTGGATGGCTGGAACAAGTCCACAAATTACAATGGATTAAGGAGATCCTATGGAGCATTGTTCACCATTCAAACTTGTAAACATCCAATATACAAGCAGCCACCTAGCAGGACTGAGGGGAGGTAATATGTCTACATGTATATAGATGTTTTCATCTGAGGTCTGATTCAGAAGGTAATGGAGATTATTCCTAATTTTAATGTGATCAGTTAATGTATCCAACTGAGAAATCATAGGTCTGATATTAAGTTCATGAAGAATTTTTCTGAACTGTAACCTAACACTGTTCGGAACTGTTGCTTTTCATGATAGTGTTGTCAAGTGGTCCAAGGTGTTCACCTTTACGGATCACTCACAACACACCTCCATCTACATGGGTTTCTGTCTCAGCTTGCCCAATGCAGGTATGTGAGAAAGCTTGCCTGTAGTTTTCTTTCAGTTGGTGGCTCTTCCCAGGTTCTTCCTGTGATAAATATACTGGCTGACATATAGAGTCTGTCATGTGCTGAAAAATGGTGTTAAACCCAAACAAAAAAGGCAAGATACTGATTAAATGTAACACTCAAAGAGGAGCAAGTCTTTTGGCAGAACATGCTGGTTCATAGCTCCTGTGTGCTCCTGTTCAAGTCCTGAAACCAGCAATTATCATGCTGAAAACAGATATAACTAATCTGGCCATATGTATAACACTGCAAGTCACAACATCCAGATGAACATGTATAGGATTTTATGTGAGTGCTTTTTGATATAAAATCTATTATACAGAGCAAACTGGACCTAATGCTCTGCATCTCTGCATTCCAATTCTGTAATGTGCAAAAAATATAGTTGCTTATTAAAGGTCAGTGGTTTCCACTTGTTCCTTTGGTTTTCTTCACCTCAGAATTCACTTCACATTAATATCTGAGTTTCTGTGAGCAAAATGCAGCGTCTTGTTACCAGCAGTTCAAATTTTATGCTTTACAAGGAAGGTGACTGTGTCACTGGGTTGAAATATACTAGTAAACTTGAAATAATCACATGGAATATGAATGTGCCTCAGAAACTGACCTAAATATAAACTTTACTGGATTGATACATGGGCAAAGGAAACTATATGTCTCACAATTTCTAAAAAAATGACCTGAACATAACATTTTACTAGACTGATTTGGACAAAAAAAACTGACCTAAACATAACATTTTACCAGACTGATTTGGACAAGGGTAACTCTATAGGTCCCATAATTTCACAAAAACTGGCCTAAACAAAAAACTTTACTTGACTGGCACATGGACGAGAAGAACTCAACAGGTCCCACAGGGTCTCAGGAACTGACCTACACACACGCACATCTTTACTGGACTGATGTATGGACAAAGGTAACAATATATGCCTCAACAACAGGCAAGATTGTGCCTAAAAATGATACCTGGAAAAATCCAACACAGACTGGATATGAGAGATGGTAGCGGACAATTATGAGAAGTTGGACTGTACACTGTTATGTTGTTAGCACTTGTAGATCAACACTAAACAACAATTGTATGTTTTATTTACGCACAAGAAAATAACTATTTACCTTTGTGTCATCCTTCCTGGGAATCACTTGCAGAATAAACTTCAAGTCAAACAGCAGTTGTAGGGCTCGACGCTGATTAAGTTGTGGCATGCTGGACTTAGCTGATTTATGCTCCTTAAGCATCTTTTCATACAAAGCCATTAATTTGTCTGATACATGGTAGATTAGCAGTTGCAGCGTGGCCCTTCAAAATAAAGATACAGCCACAGTTTTCAGTTTTATTGACATATCAGTAATGTAAAGCAAAACACATCTCATTTTGTATCCCTGTATTATTTATTTCACTTCATTCATTTACATCATCATCTACACAGGCATATATGATTTGTGTCTGTGGTGGCCATACTGGATGTCTGTGTGGCACCATTTTCATTCAGTAACTACTAGATATCATAAGAAGTTGTCTGGTGAAAACCCATGTCAGTTTGACCGTCCATTCAGTAGGAATACTGATAATAAGATTTTCAAGATGGCTGCTCTGGTGGACATATTGGGCATCAGAATGGCACCATTTCTATTTAGAACCCATTAGACATCATAAGAAATCTTGTGGTGATAACCCATGTTGATAAGAGCATCCATTTTGGAGTAGCAATGAGATGTTCTAGATGAGTGCTGCAATGGCCATATTGGACATCACATCGTGTCATTTTCATTCAAGACCAACTTATCTTAAGATGTCTTCTGGTGAAAACTATATGTCAATCTGACTTTCTGTTTAGGAAGAGTGGCAATAACAAGAGTTTCAAGATGGCTGATGTGATGGTCATACTGGACATTAAACTTAAACCATTTTCATTTTAGACCAACTTGACATCATAAAAAGTCTTATGGTTTAAACCCCATTTCAATTTGACTTTCAGTTCAGGATGAGTAGTGATGACAAGATTTTCAAGCTGGTTACTGTAGCAGCCCTATACCATGTTCAAGCGACGCCATTTTCAATTGACCAATTAGACCATGAGATCAATGCAAGTGTAAAGCTTCATGGTAACCATCCAAGTAGTTTAGGAGAAGCAGCGATAACAAACTTGTGCTAATTGATGGATGGATAATGGACAACTTACCAACTTGTAAGCACTTCCTGGTCTATGAGTAGTAGAGCTAAAAACGCTTTTCCACCTATACATATACAGACAATGAAAAGTAACTCTTACAAATTACCTTCCCTCCCCCCACCAACAACAAAAAAAATCGGTGACTACCCATAAGTTAGATGTTTGCCATTTTAAGCTATAGCAAAAGCTATAACTAGATATTCACATTTGCAAGGAAGGGTGGGAGAGATTGATAGTAATGTGATTTGGTAAGTATTCTCAGAGAAACAAAATATTCTCAAAGAAACAAAATTTACTACTTGAATTCCTGATTTTATAAATACAGACATGACATGACAATACATGACTTAGGGCAAGGGGTATGTATGCATTAGAATAACTGCTGTATGTCCAAACTAAAAGTAAAGTTTTGAAATTCTAAAAATAAAGAACTGCATAAAACCTCTAGAAAGATGAACTCTGCTTAATAAATGCAAATATAAAATACTGGAAGAAAAAAACATGCAAGTTCCAATGTACCAATACAACTCCCCCACTCCCCCCTCCAAATTATGCTGGGCTATTCCATTTTAAAGCCTTTGGGCTATTCCATTTTAAAGTAGTTGCAAGGTTTAAAAACAAGACAAAATGATGTGGATCTAAATAAAGGTGCCCTCCATCTCAAGTATATTCTTTTAAATAGAAAGACCATTAGGTCACAATATTCTTTGTTCATATCTAGATGTCTTGTTTATGAGTCACATTCTTAGACTTTCACAAGAACTATAACAGCAACTTATGTGTTATGCTCTTGGAATCTGTCTGGAAAACATCATACCAGTGGTATAATATTCAATCAGATCAAATGCATCCTCTACTAATATATGAAAACTTACCTTCCTATAGCATGCCCTCCAACATGATTCACTTCTTGACATAATCTGAACAATAAACTCTGAAGGTGCCAAGATGCCTACAAAATATGTAAAAAGGGCAATAAATGAATTGCAAGTCCTACCTCTTGTATTCCTGATTCTTCATATCGACATGACTTGGGGCAAGGTACATCAATGTATTAGTAAGTAGTAGCATTTAATGGTACATCAGCACAATATTTCCTATACACTGCCAATTAAAAGCAAATTGTGAAGTTCTAAAAAGAATTAGAAAAAAATGCTAGAAAGATTAACTCTTCCTTATAAATACACACAGGAAATAAAAGATATAATAAGAAAGGTGTTACAATTCTGTAAAATATTTATAAAATAACATATTAAGACATAAGGTACAAAATCCTTCAAATATATGATTTTGGGTGAAGGAGGAAAAAAGTGGACAAGAAGCAAACAAAATATGTAAAATGGCCAATTAATTGATTGTATGTCCTACCTTTTGTAATTATGATTGTTTATATGGACATGACTTGGGGCAAAGGGTAAATAAAGATGGCTTCTAAAATCTTACAAAATATGTAAAACAAACAATGCAAATTTTTATTGAATAAATTTAAAGTGATGACCCAATGAATGACTACCCTCTGATAAAAGAACTCATGATTTTTTCATGTATGTGACAACAAAGCAAATATGATGGAGGAATTGAACCATTTAATGTTGAGGATATAAGATAAGAAAGCACTGAAAACAAAGAATGTAATTTTTTCAGTAAATTTAGATTTCCCAGTCAATACTTACCGAATCACATTATTGTAAGGAAACAAGATCTGATACCTCTTGAATTCAGCTCTCTTGGAAAGATGAAAATCATATTTTTCCTATCTATATACTCTCATACATTACATCCCCTTATCTCTACCACTGGTAGGTGGCTATCCATCCACTGGATGTTTTAAGCCAAGCAATACATCAATGATGATGCTTGTGGGTAGGTATGGGAGGGTCTAATAGCAATGTGTTTGTGTACATATTCTCAGAGAAACATATCTGACTAAAAACCTTACTTTATTCGTTGATGCATTTCCCAATCATAATTAACATTAGGAGAATAGGTAATAGCAGGAGGAAATGCACGAGCATTTAACCTCTACCATGGGTACCCTTCTGGAAAAAAGTGGTGGGAGTACCTATATGATGATAAAGTACTCTCCTAACATAAAGGCACCATAATTAATGGCCATGTAACAAATGTCAATACATGGAAAAAAAAGAGATGAATTATGTTTACTCACTGAGAAAAAATCCTGATGAATCCAGCAAAAACACTAAACCCATGCCCATGAGGAGGCCATGTTTATGTCAAGTGGGTCTGGTGGTTATGTGGCCCACGGCCACTGGACCCACAAGATTCAACTCTTGTATATGCAATGATAGATCCTTTAAATAGAAACACTAAAGGCAGCTGACTGTGAATGTCTCAGACCAAAATGTTGCATTTGAATACAATGCTCACAGAGATCACTCAAAATCTGATCCATTTCAGCCACAATTATAGGGCTTGAGGAGTTATATCTTCTTTTCCAGCCTTCACTGGAACAGACACTGGGACCCAAAACTCTTTTCCATGCATTTCAAGTAGTCCTTGAGATCCTGGACTGGGTCTAGAATCAATGCCTCTCTCAACATTTTAATCAAGGATGTATGTATGCTTTAGCATTTAATGGAACCTACATGAAATAATGACATAATTATGCTAACTAAAATAAAGATCTAAAAATATAACAATGAAGAATTGCAAAAAAGCTTGAGAAAGATTAGCCCTTCCAAATAAATGCAAACATGAAGTACAGCAAGATAAAATATAAAATGGAAAGATACTAAAAAATATTGTAAGTTATATAAAATAAAAGCTAAAGGTAAAAGAAACACAGTCCTTAAAATATATTATAAAAATTTGTTATACAGAGTGCACTCCCTCAAAAAGTCCATGCATCCTCAGGTGAAACAGCATCATAAAGTTTCGTCACTGAGTTCACATAAAAATACATCAGTCTCTAGAAGTCAACACACACAAACAATTTACTCCACTGTCAGTGGACACTGACAGAGAATGCACTCTTACTCTTCAGAAGGTATGCACAAGTCACATTAGGCATGTGTTTCTGCTTCATGATCAGCATGTCATCCCATCACTGTGATTTTTTTTATGTGAGAGATGCCACCCATAGTGGCTCTGATGTTCAGAAGCTAGACTGCAGAATTTTCATTCCACACATTTTGTCAAGTATGAAGAACATGCCAATTTCTATAATATTGAAATCAGTATACGACAGCTTCTCTTCAGAAATTAATGACTGCCAGGTCACTTTGGTTGTTTTATCTGCCTTTCATTACCTTTAATACCAATGTGACTGGGTGACCAACTATACAGTATACTTTTTTCCATGTTATTTGATATCAGTATATGGAATCTTCCATTCAGGAACAGGAGACTGCAGGCAGCATTGGCTGTTTTATCCGCCTTATCATTACCTATAATACTAGTGTGACCAGATGAACAACATTATAAAATACTTTTTCCAGATTGTATGGGCAAATGAAGTCTGTATGATTTGTGATATTAATGGACTGTCTGATTTAAGGTTTTGCAATCTTTGATGTTTCTAAGTGAGGATGGATTTATATTTAAAAATATAGAATGAAATTTGGTTTATGAGCAAACAAGGTTTGATATTTAGGCCTCAAGATTACATCATAATATAATTAAGAGCCGATTTTATTGTGATGTTTCATTTGCCTCATAATCTAAATCTGCACAAATTCCATGTCCTTGTTTATTGGATTAAGGATACAAGGCAAACTTCATAGGCTGAAGCTCCAGCTGCATAAGCATTAATCTGTTGATTGTTTCTGAGCTTAATCTGTGCCTCATCCATGCATGAATATTGTTTTGTGCTGAGAGCCCTCCCCCTTCATCACATACCAGTACTGCTGAATGGGGGTGGGGGTGACCAGCATGCTATTTTTGTCCATCCAGCATATACCTTGGACTCGTATTTAACCCCCTTTTTGTGCTCACCCACTGGTATTTCCATTAACACTTTCCCAGCTCCAATAGTCTGATATACTTCACAGCTTTAAAAATCTTTCTCATTATCACTATGATCAGCCAATATCTGCCAAACAAAATCATCAAATGAAGATGAACTATGCTGGGAATCAGCCATTTTGGGTTTTCTAGATAGCCCATATTTAAACATGCATGTATCAAAACTTCACTGATGCAAGGTTCAAACTATTAGAGAATGCTTGTCCAGGATCAAATTTGCCAATCAAATTTAGTTTAACAACCACTCACGTCAAGCTTAAGAACAAATGTGTAAATAGCTGCCTACCTGAAGAAGGACAGATTTCACAACAAGTGCTATGATACCTCATCCAGTGGCATGACTTATGTCGTGACAAGCACTTTAAGGGTGAATGGCTAAATAAAAATTGTATACTGTATGGAATACGTTTTCATATGCACAACTTTAAACTATTTTGTGGAATTTCTCATGCATCACCACTTTCCAAGTGGACGAATTCTTGAAAGTTTCATGCAATCGCACACCCTGGCAGAATCTCTAAGAGTGAAAAGGTTATTTTAATTTTCAGTGTTGGCAGATTTTATATTTAGAGGAACTTTTCCTTTCAGGTTCTTGACAGAATGGAGGATTTCACAATAATTCTCTTATGAGGAGCTTTTTGAGAAATGTTTTGGCCAGTGTATTTAAGATTTATCGTATGGTAGCAGCCATTCAAGAATTACCCAGAGCTGATCCTGATCAGAAATGAAATGCTTTTGCTACAGCATTCACTTCAAGAAGACTGATGTGAAGAGATATTTCCATCAGCAACCCAACCCTATTCCATTATCAAGCATCCATAAAGACTGTGATTTACAATTGAGGTTCCAGAGGAATTCTTGTTATATCCATTGTTTGTCCCACCCCTGATGCAGATATTGCTGTAGTCTGGAGTCAACCTGAAAAGGGGTGCCACAGAGCCAGTAGGACCATCTGTAAAGGGCACATGAAAAGGTGACCAAGAAGAATCTACTCTACTGCTGCTTGGAGCAAGCTGAAAAGATGCATAAACAGTCTCATTGAAATCAACTTCCTGTTGAAAACTTATTCTGTGAGCTTCGTATTCAGCACTACATGCACTGGAGAGAGATAAATGAGGCCAATATTGGTAAAATATTCCATCCAATGATGGACAAAATTCTGGAATGGGGTGAGATATGATACCAGATGGAAGTTAAACTGCAGGCATTTTCATAAGGCCTGTTGAACAGAGACCTAAAAGTATGTGTCAGTTTGATTCAGAATGATTGCAAATTCACCCCTTCAACAAGAAGTCTGACAGACTGTCCAGTTTCCATTGTGAACCTTGATGTGGCTATATTCTTGCTGAGTCAGCTAAAAGCAATGACCAGCATGAACATCCCATTGACTATGGGAACTAGGAAAAGCCAGAAATAAAAACCTTCTGTTAGAGAACTCTGTCCTCCATCCACTTGTAGATCTTCCCCTAAATGTTTAGCTTTCTCTGGATTGGATCAATTATCTGTCATGGAAGGGGAAGATAAGAGGTGAGGGGGCTGGTAAAATAAAATCCAAAGCCCATCTCAAACAAGGATCACCAATTAATTTTGTGGGAAGTTACAGAACCAAGTAAGTTGAAAAATGATAGAGACTGTCTCCAACAGGCAGACTGCCAGTGTGCAGTCTAGTAATGGAAAGTCTGATGCAATTGTTGGGAGAGGCTTAGGGAAGGTGAGGTCTTGTTTCTATCCCCTTTATTAAGCTGCCTCCAAAACTGAGGTGGCTGCTGCCACTTGAAATTAGAGGTTAAAGCTGATGCTTTTGGGTATGTGTTTTCTTCTCTCCTTTTGCTGATACTTGTTGTGCCTTGCAAATGAGACAAATGAAACCTGAATAGCAGAGAAGGGTGGTAAGGAAAGCTGGAAAGACTGCTCTTGTACTGCCTGCTTCTGCACATCTTCAATTCCAATGCTGAACAGCAATGGCATACCAAATGCAGTGAATGCAGAGTCAAAGAATCACAAGCAAACAAAGGAGTCTTGTTCACCTTGTCTAAACTGAATGAAACTGTCAAGAATGATGCATGACCCTATTAACTACCTTGGCAATATGGGTCATGGACTCCCATGTGTGATCACTGCCAGATTTTTTTGGTAAGGAGAAAATTTACTAGTGATACCAGGATGAGCCTAGATGAAGGAGAAGCATAATTAGCAATACCTTTGGAGGTGACATAAACAACATATACAACAGCTGGATTGACATATTATCATGTTTTTATCCAAGCTTTACAGGTCGACATTTTATATGTCTGAGTGTGTGCAATGCCTGCAAGACAAGAATAATGCTGGTAACTGACACTCTGTAAAGAAAGACTTTGAATTTTCCATGTCCCAAATCTTGTCTGAAATATAAATGGCAATTTCTTTAATCTTTGCAAACTTCAGCAGTAGATGGAAGGAGGGGTGTTCATGCTCAATTTCAGTGTTACTGAATCTATGATCTTACAGGTAAGGCTCTTGGACAGCAGTACTGGGCACTTCGATGTTGACAAAATCAGTATATTTTTTCAACCACCACCTTGAAAGAAAACTCCCTGAAATCCAAAGTGGGTTAAGAGCAAGCCAATTGATTGAGACTGTTGAAAGTTGACCTCTTTGGGCACTGCATCCATGTCTGTATTGATCATTCCTTATGGCATGGATAAGGCTGTTCCATCACCCCTATGTGTGGTACTGACTGGCTGACAACTGGATAGGTGATTGATCTATAGGTTTGTGGCAGGAGGGGGGTACACAGCTGGTACTTTTCTAGGTGGAAAATATCCTGACCATATGACGAGAATTCATTCTCCCCTTATGGTAAACCAGAAGATTTTACAAGACTGGATCACCTCTGGTTCATCCCATAGATATATTGCCCATGCACCCTGTTCTTCATTCTTTTTAGGACACCACCTAATGGGGCATCAGTGCAGGACAGAAGGAGGGAATCTGGCAATATCAACTGCTAAATATTCATCATCATCATCATCATCAACATCATCAATCCCTTAACCCAAGAGGTCGTTGGGGCACCACTGTTGACTTTACAAACAATTCTCTCCATCTTTCCCTGTTTTCTACTGCCCTTTGCAAATCTCCAAATCCCATGCCTGTCCACTCCTTAATGTTGTCTTCCCACCTCTTTCTCTGTCTGCCTCTTCTACACCCTCGTACTGTGCCTTGCAAGATTGTTTTTGCCAGTCCAGATGATCTTGAGACATGACCGTACCACTTCATCAGCTCAAACCTGGTGCAGGTTGTTGAGCACCTCTATGACAAAGCAACCAGTGCTGTCCTCATCAATGGCAGCAGAGGAGATTGGTTGCGAACAACAGTCGGAGTCAGACAGGGATGTATACTGTCACCTACACTCTTCAACATTTTCCTGGAAAGGTTCATGGAGGATGTCTTGCATGACCACAAGGGCACTGTCAGCACTGTTTGAAGAACAATTACCAACCTTCGCTTCGCAGATGATATTGATGGTTTAGCAGGAGATGAAAAAGAGCTGGCTGACTTGGTTGAACACCTCAACACAACCTCCACAGCATACGGTATGGAGATTAGCACCGAAAAAGTCAAACTGATGAGAAACAACACCAATGGCATCAGTGCAGAAATAAGGGTCAGTGGACAGAAGCTGGAAAGAGTCATAAGCTTCAAGTACTTGGGATCAATTATCACAGATGAGGGCTTCAAACCAGAACTACTTTGCAGGATTGCCCAGACAACAGCAGCAATAACAAGGTTGAGACCGATATGGAAAGATATCAACATTGCTCTTGGTTCCAAAATAAGGCTGATGTGCTTGATTGTCATATCCATCTTTCTGTATGCTTGTGAAACATGGATGCTCACATCAAATCTACAAAAAAGGATTCAAACCTTTGAAATGAGATGCTACCGCAAGATCTTTGGCATCTCATACACTGACCATGTAACCAACAAAGAGGTCCAAAACAGGATCCAGTGAGCCATCAGACCCTATGAAGACCTCTTGACCACTGTAAAAAAGCGCACACTGAAGTGGTACAGTCATGAAGTGGTAAATATTACATCAATAAAAGTAATTGTACATCCACCCCACTCCCCCCCCAAAAATTACATTGCAATATCAGTAACACACATCTGTTGCTACTGCATAGCTAAATTTGTTAGTTAGGGGGGAAGATGATGATCCCATAACTGGTGAATAAAAACAAACACAAAGAATATTCACCCTCACTGAAGAATAACAGATTACTGCCAGATGGAACATGCATGAGCCACTTTCAGAGTGACAATGATCCAGCCCAAAGAGAATATGCCTTCACTTTGTTGAGTTAATGACTTTGGTAAATGAAGAAGAAAATATTATGAGAATGACAAAATGTGGTTATCATCATATCCTCCAAAGACAAATGAGTTAAACTGGCCCATGATGTAGCAATGGCTCGAACCGCTTTAATTTTCACGAATGACAGGTTGGTAATGTACTGGTAAGCTCTCTTGATATTTACTGCAATTGACCTAGAAATGGTGGAAACTGAAACTTCAGTTGAACCTGTAATGGGAAGGAAAAGACTCTTTCTACCTTTCTTCTGCCTTTAGAGGCTGCAAAAAAAACCTATAAAGTCCTAACCTACATAGACTTAAATGGGCTGCAATTACTCCAATGACCATGGTTAAAGATCTGGATGTGGAGGTTAGGCTGAACAGCAGAGCACAAAACTGGAGTAACTCCCCATCCAAACAAAACCAGAGGAACTTCCTGCGTGGAGGAAAGATGGGGCTGTAAAGATGAAAATTTATGGCGACTGACCAATTGCTAGGTCTTATGGTATTCCTGACTGAGGCTGTTGTCTCCATCTTGAATGTTTCCTCCAGCAAAAGTTTGTATAGAAAGGAAAGGTAGTTAAATAGATGGGACTTTCCCCCTTTCTTGGGAACCAAGAAAATCCAGGAACAGAAGGCAGGAGACTGGTTATTTAACACCCTCTTTACTACACTCTTCTGAAGAAGGGAGTGAATCAGTTCCTTAAGTGCACTAGATTTAACCCTCTACCTCACAGAATTTGTTAGGGAGTTGATGTACATGTACCACAGTCACAGTGTGCTATAAATAACACCTGTTACCTACCAGACTCAATAAGCACTGGCCTTGCTTGCTAAATTTGTATCAGTGTAGTACATCTTAAGTTCAACATCAATTTTAACCACACCTTTTTGATACACATTACCAACAGAAAAGTTTAAGAGTAGAATCTGATCTTTATAGCTGTATAATTATTTTTCATGGAAGAATGTTTATATGCTTTAAAATCTTGAGAGAACTCATTCACCATCAAGTCAGTGGAGCAATGTGACCAATCATAGCTGACACTTCTTAACCTCGGAATCTACCAGTTCTTGGACTACGTCTAGATCACTAAATCATCTGAATTTGAAATAAGTTTTGCCTACATTAATATCAGAGCCTATATCGGACATATTGAAGCTCTCATTGTCATAATTTTAATCATCCAAACTCAGGAAAGAACTGAACAAAATCCATGGCATCCATTTTTGGTGAGTGGAGAATCAAACAAAGAGAGAATCAAAGTTACTTTAAACAGTGGATTACAACTAGGTCTTAAACAGCAACCATATCCTATGACATAATGGTCATTTAACTCAATGGACCAGCACCAGTGACTGGCACCTGGTTTAAGACTGGTCAGGCAACTAAGATCTTAAGTAAGATCCTTCCCCAGAGCAAACAGACTTGGGCCTAGGCTCTCCCTTTACTGAACACTGGGCCCCAGAGACTAAAAGGGGACCGCCCCGAAATTAGGGGGTTGGGGGGTGGATGCAGCTCACTGTCTGCTGTTCTGGACAAAATAGGTGGGTATAATTCACTCTCTGTCCTAGTGGAAAAATGAAGCTGCTGCTCCTCCCTTTTGGGAAGGCAAATTGCTCTCTGCCTACATTAAATGAAGAGGGTGCTGCTCTTCCCTAAAGTGTGACTTGGGGGATGTGTGTGTGTGTGGACAATCATGACATCTCCCACTATGCCCATAGCAGTGGTTAGGAAAGGTAATGGGTAAGAGTTTCTTTCCTTGACCTATATCATATATAGATGGGGAAAGATGACAGCCTTTACTTGGTAGGAGGACTGGATTTGAACAGTATCAGAGATTATTTCCTAAAATTAATGTGATTGGGGAATGTATCTGATGGAGAAACAGGGGCACCAATAGTCTAAGCAGGTGGGAAAAAGAAGCTAAATAAAAATGGGGTATAAACAAATTTTCATAGTAGATTTTACACTTGACAACCTGCATGGGGACATAAATCTTGGAACTGATCTTCTTCCCATCTTCTGTCTCCTCCTGGATGCTGACTTCATCCCATTTCTGAAAATAGTACAGACAATAATGCTATATTTGTAAACCACTGATCTTCACAAAAATGTTAACAAAGAAAATAGCAATATGTATGTTAACAACAATTGTTGTTGTTTTGGGTTTAATGCCATTTTTCAGCACATGATAGGCTATACATGGCAACCAGTATACCTGGTGGAGGAAGAACCCAGAAAAATCTTGGGAAGAACCACCAATCCACAGGAAGTTACTGGCAAGTTTTCTAACATACCCATGCTGACTAAGCCTGGGACTCAAACCTATGTGGTGCAGAGGTGAAATGCTCGTGATCTGTAAAAGCAAGCACCTAGCCCACTCTGCCATCTGGCCCACATTAACAACCAAACAACACAAACAATTCCCAAAATCAAATAGGCCTCTTCCACAAAGTTTAGTCAAGATACATGGTCTAGAACACAAGTTCTATATACAAGATTTATTACATAAGACAAAATTTATTTGTGAGTAGAACAAAAATTCAAAGAAGCAAAGACATAATATTAGAACAAGATAAAAGCGTGCAGGTAAGAATAAAACTTTATAGGAATCTGAGACTGGACATAATTTTGGGGGTAATACAAATTCAAATTCACTAGTATAGATGAACCAAATTGTTTACTTTTGGTAAGATAATCGATTTCTTACCAAAATAGAAATACTGTTCCATCACTTAAGCCATATGCTACTAGCATCATGATATAAGTCTGGACGATAATTATGCATCTGAATTAATATAAATCATTCTTAATTTACTGAATTTAAATAACAGCTTAAAGGATGATGTGGACTTACAGTACATGAACCAATGATCTCTTGTTCATTTTGTGTCAGTGAAGCTTGTTCAGTTTCCTTCATGACCATTCCTGCCAAGTGATCCACCCAGATCCTGAAAATAACACACTTGCTAGTCAAATCAAAAGTTATTATTATGCTGTGATAGAAGTTCCCTACTCTGTGATAGTCTCCTGGACTTGAGCACCAACAACAGGTTGAAGAGATCACTGAACCACAACGATACTGGCCACAGGGAGCTACCAGAATAAGCAATAAGAACCTGCAGAATCAGTCTAACTGTGTGTGTGTGATTTGGATTTTGAACGTAGCTTTAACAATTTTTCAGTCATATCTCTATGATGTCTGCAGTGTGGCAGTTTATAGTGATGTCTACCATTGGGGCATCATGCTGCAGACACCCAGTCACATTATCCTGACACCAGGCTGACCAGTCCTAACACTAACCTCTTAATGCTGAGTACCTAGCAAGGCAGCCATTAATATCATTTTTATAAGTCTTTGGAATGACTTGGTCAGTGTTCGAACCCATGACCTCCCGCATCCAATGCAGATGCTCTAACCACTAGGCCACCATAGCGGTCCAGAATCAGTCTGAAAGGTGGAAGGACATGAATAGAAAATGTTCACACCATCTGAACTGGGACTGGGGAGACTTAAAAGACGGGTCTTGTTGTCCTGTCTTGTTTTAAACAAGTCCACCAGAGATTTTGCACATTCAAAAGAGTGACACTGCTTATCTTTGTGCAGAGAATATTTCAAAAGTTACCACTGCCCTTTAGAAAGACTGTGTGCCAAAATAATCCTCTTACCAGAAATATGGTGGACTCATAGTAAGATCTCCACACTAACTGCCCTTGTCTTAATGTAGGAAGGTCAAACTTTCATGCAAAGCAAAAAGGAGACAAATACTTCCTGAACCCAGAGGTGACCCTATAAGGAACTGCCCAGTCCCGAGTTCTTTATATAATAAGATGCTTCTTCCCAGAACCAAGGAAAACTACACTTGTGCACATTACAGCCCCAATCTTTCTCAGTAGCATATAAAATGGACTGGGGACCTGGTGTAGATCTGGGACCCTAGTCCAAAAACAGTTCTGATTTAGCCACCAACTCAGGTGGTTGTGAAAATAGGATCCCAGGGGGATCCATGTAGATATAGTGTGCAGTTCCCAATTTGCCAAAACAGAAACTGGAGAGAGCACAAGGAAAACCTCTCTAAAGGGACTACGTCTGCCATGGCATACAAGGTGCCCAAGAGGGCAAGGTACGGATGAGTCAACAATGATTCTTCTCAAGGAGAGCTGTTATGAGAGACAGGATTTTTCTAAACCTGAACCTGGGAACACATACTATCCAGGTTAGGGATAAGCCTGAGATGGGTTTCTGTGTGCCAACAAGGGGAAAAGTCCTTCAGGCAGGAATCTTGAGGATATTGAGCACCAACCAGTCATCAAAGGCTGAAAGATGGGAATCCCTGAGAACTTCAGGTGGGTGGCATCACCCTGGTAAAAACTCTGTGAGCTCTAAATAAAAATACCTCTAGGCCAATTGCAAACTGGATGTATTTTCTGTATGGAGGGAAGATGGTGTGAAGAAATGCTTCTCAAATTGATGGAGACTGACCAGTTTGGGTGGGGGGGGCAATAAGGTATACCTGACTAAAGCAGTAATCTCCATTCTGAAGAGAAATATGTAACACAGAAAGTTTGATTATGTTGATGTTGTTGTTGCAGGGTTTAACGCCATATTTCAGCACAAGAGAGGCTATACATGGCGGCCAGTATTAATGGTGGAGGAAGAACCCGGGAAAACCCCAGAAAGAACCACCAACCCACGAGAAGCTACTGGCAAGCTTTCTCACATACCCACATTGGCCAAATCTTAGACTCGAAACCCATGCCGACAGAGGTGAAATGGCAGTGATAGATAACGGTTAGTGCTTCAGACCACTTGGCCACTCGGGGACCCCTGATTATGTTGATCAGAAAATTCCAAGAATAAAAAGACTCCATCATTTATTACCTTTTCTAATGTGCCCTTCTGCAGAAGAGTGTGTACCTTTTCCAATTATTAATACCAGTTTGGACTGGTGATGGAAGATCAGGGTCATGATTAAAGAGGGTATTCCTGGAACCAAAGCAACAACCCTCCATTTAGATAGAAAGTACCTGACATCAAACAGGATCCTTGACGAAGCCCTTGACAGAGTTAATCAAGCTTCTTTGGAGATAATGGGGAGAGGAAGGCAGTGTCCTGGCCCTATGCACCAATGCTTCCTGGATTTTTTAAGCTGAAGGTGAGCCCAGATCCCCACTTATGACATCCTGGCATCCAAGCTGCTGTTAGGGGGCTTGGAGGAGGGGGGGGGCCATGCTTGAAATGGAACTTAAAGCTGGCAACCTAAACCAGTGGTTGAGGAGCAGAAGGGGCAAACCATCTACCCCTTCCACTGCCTAGCAAACTCAAGATAGCTTCTGTTACAAATCACTGACCCTAAAGGAATGCAGGATAATCAGAAGATAATCTCTCCCACTGGGGAGAATCCATTTTCCTTCTTTTTCTTCTTTGAGTCAACTCCCCATGGGTATTGATGGGACTGTCCTTTTCACTAATGTACCTTTCAGAAGGACAAGAATGGCTCCTGTCCTTCCAAGGCTATTTAAGAAGGATGGGCCTAACCCATTGATCAGATGAAGCAGACTGCAATATCTGTTCTGACTATGGATATTAACTTCATCTCTGTCCTGAAACTGAAAGTGAGACTGGCATTAACTGTTGATCTTCAAGGAGGATAAAAACACCTTGCACCTTTCCTAAATAGTTGAAAGGGGAGATGACCAGCCCCTCTCCCCAATACCAAGCTCCAAATGGGGTTTTTAACCCAATACCTGTCCTTAGACAGATGATGGAATGCTAATGACTGGTACTAGAAGACCAATGGACTGAGATGGAAGACCACTGACTGGTGCCAGGGGCATAAGTGCAAAAAATAAATAAAAATTGGTTAAAGAACTCTCACAGTATTTCACCCCCAAATCAACAAACCTCTTCAACAAACTTTGGCCAAAGGATGTGGCCAAGCTCTTGAACCATCTGACCCCAAACTAATAGGCTTCTTTCTTGCCCATGTGAAAATTCATCCACAATCTATGGTGAAGGTACATGCTAAAGAACTGAAATTTCTGTGCAGAAACCATTTTCTTCTCTCAGTCACAGTGACCTTTGCCTTGATGTTTTGACCCCAAACTCAACAGGCTTCTTCCTTAACCCAGATGCAAGCTATTCTCAAAGTTTGGTCCACGTCGGTGATGTAAAACTGATGTTATTGTGCAGAAACCATTTTTCTTCCTTCTGAGACCTTGACTTTTGACCTTTTCACCCCAAAATCAAAAGACTTATTGCTCACACCAAGCACAAGCCAGCCAGTTTTGTCAATGTTTGTGGTATAGTATTAATATTCCAGTGCAGAAACCATGTTTCTTCTTTCTCTGTAACTTTAACCTTTGACAGTTTCAAGCTGTCCACAAAGTTGGGTCCTGATTTACAATTAATGTCATTGTGTATAAACCATTTTTCTTCTTTCAGTCAATGTGTCCTTTGACATTTTGACCAAAAATCTATAGACTTTGTATTTACCCCAACAGTGCAAAAAGCCATTCACATATTTTGGTAATTGTAGATTGTGGAGAACTTGCAACTAAAGTGGTGTGTGTGTGTGTGATTTGGATTTTAAAAATAGCCTTAACAATTTTCCGGTCATATCACTACAATGTCTGCAGTGTGGAAGTTTATAGAGATGTCTAGCACTGGGGCACCATGCCACAGACATGTAGCATCATGTTCAACCCAGTCACATTATCCTGACACCAGGTAAACCAGTCCTAACACTAACCTCTTAATGCTGAGCGCCAAGCAAGGCAGCTGCTAGTACCATTTTTAGAAGTCTTTGGTATGACCCAGCCGGGATTCAAACCCATGACCTCCTGTATCCATGCTGGATGCTCTAACCACTTAGGCCACTGAAGCAGTCTAACTAAAGTGGTAAGAGATGGACAGGATCATAACAACATATTTCTCTGCCTTACGATGGGCATCTACAAAAAGGGACACAATTACTGCAACAGAAGCAAAGTCAATGTGACCTACTTTGCCACCAGTAAACTGTATTCTTAAAGATAACTATACCAATCAAGTTTCATGATTGTGCCTGCAACAGTTTTAATAGAACAAAACTAAAATCTTCACACAAACCACTGTTGAACACCAATGCAAATTTTATATTAAATTATGTTTCTCTAAGAATACTCATCCAATCACATTAGCATTAATAGCATAAACTTGCTACTGCTCAAAACCAGCCCTACTAAAGATGATAATTTGTCTTTTCTGTCTATATCATACAGACAAAGCATGGTAACTCTTGCTCATTACCTCCCCTTAACACCACTAGGTGTCACCAGTTTTTAAGATGAGTGAATAACTAACAAGGATGCTCACATAGCTGTGTGGTTGGGTTATTGTGAGGGTTTTCAGGTAATGTGAGCAGGTAAGTATTATTAGAGAAACACAATTTCCTACAAATTTGCTTTCTACTTTGAATACATTCCCTGATAACATTAACATTAGGAGAATAGGTAATAGGTGGAAGGAATGCTCAGCATCCTACCTATACCTTGGACATCCTTCTAAGAAAGAAATATTGGATTCCCCTGTCAACAATAGCCCATTCTCCTGCTCAAAGCAACACTGCCTATGGTCACATGATCTGTTGTTGTTGTTGTTGTTGTTGTTGTGGGGCTTAACGCCATTTTTCAGCACACGATAGGCTATACATGGCAGCCAGTATTAATGGTGGAGGAAGAAACCGGGAAATGCCCGGAAAGAACCACCAACCCACGAGAAGCTACTGGCAAGCTTTCTCACATATCCACATTCGCCGAATCCTAGACTCGAACCCACACAGACAGAGGTGAGATGGCAGTGATCCGTAACGGAGAGCGCTTTAGACCACTCGGCCACTCGGGGCCCCTCACATGATCTGTTACCATTCTCTCAGGTTAAGAAGATGATTATGGAAGTCTTCTTACCATCAAAATTCTCTGGTAAATGCAGCAACTCTAACAGGCTGTGTTGGTTAAATTAGGTCTGGTGGTCATCTGGGCAGCCACAGGACCTACCAGATTCAGATTTTGTCTCTGTGAAGCTAAATCCCTGAGATAAAAACTTGAAAAGGCATGCCAGCCAACAGCTTCCATAACACTGTATTTGAACACAAGGCTTGCAGATATTACTCTAATTTCTTGAGCTAAAAACGTCATGAGGCAACTTGGATCTTTTTAAGATGTCAGAGTATGCTGACCATATAACCACTTAAGGCAAGAAGACAGAGCTTGAGACATGATGTCCTACTGTTACCTATATCTATACTCTGTGCTTAATATTTGTCCATAATTGAGGGTAATGCCTACCTGATTTTTGTCACAATTCTAAAAAGCAAACAAGATTTTTACTTGGATTTGAGTTCAAGACCTGGGTTTTTCCTACTGAAGATCTATTGTGTCTTAGTTCAAGTGAAATATGCATATTAAAGGATCTGGTAAACAATTATTCATTCCTGTTTTAAGATCAGTCTGTGGAATCATTTTTAGCTGTGTTCAGATAAAATTTGAGAGAATATATATATTCAAATCATTTACTGGAATTACAAAGTGCTCACTGACTTTTTTAATTAAAATACTGCTTTGAGATTATTGAAGACTCATTCAAAGACATTTTTGATTATATCATTATGATACATCAAGACATTCACGCGTATTGTAATTCCTTCAGAACATTCTATATTCTTGGACTTGTGATAGAACATATAGGATTATTTTTTATTTAATTCACAATACTGTGTCTTTTGAATTTTTGCTTTGTATTCTAGGGAAATAAATTATTTGTTGATTTTACTAAACCGGTGGTTTAGCTTCTTTTCTATTACGTAGTTTAAGACCATTATAACACCTGCTTTTCCACCTTCACAAGATGAAAGAGTCTGGTTTCCATAACTTGTCTCTATGTAGTTCAAGTAGTGCCTGAGGGCACAAACAGGATCTTGCATGGCCACTGCTCTCAACTTATCTATTGATGCAAAAAAGCATATGATGACTCTCAGACTGCCCACTGACAGAATCCTGGTTGTGTCATGAGGATCACTGAACCATCTGATCTGAACTGAAGATAGTTTGGGTCGACTAAAGCATCAAAGCAGTAGCTTTTTATGGTAATTGGCACCAACTTTTTCTCCTTGAAGAGTCAGAGAAACAAGTCTGCTATTTGAGGGACTGAGGCAAACAAAGGGACGATGCTGCTGACTCTGCACCAGTCCCTGAAAACATGCCACTTTCCCTCATAAGCCTTTAGAAGTGGAGGGCCTTCATGCTCCCAAGATTCTTTCCAGAACTGAAGGTCTGAATTCTTTCTCTCACAAGAATATCCTGAGAAGACCCAAGCATGAAGATGATGGTCCAGGCTGGGGTGAAACACCAGTGACATTAGATGTTCAAGAAGATTTGGTTTGGCTGTAATCTTTCTGGGGAAGTCTAAGTCAAGATCACTGACCCAGCACTTGTCTTATCTGAGAGGGACTATAAGAGTTATCTTGCAATTCGGATCCCATATTTTCTGTAATAATTGTTGTGCAAATAATGGGGGGGGGTAAGCAAAAGGTTCATAACCCCTCCCAACTGAATGACACCGCATCCATTACCCAAGCTTCTGGGTGAAGGGCTGATGAGACAAAGGTGGGCTGCTTGTTGTTCCATCTGGTCAAAAACAGGCTGATCACTGGACACCCACAAAGTGCACAAATCTGATGAAAAACAGACGGCTGAAGGGACAATTCCATATGAATAAATTTATCCTGTCTGGACAGAACATCAACGAGTCAGGAATGTGCATGATTTGCACGTTGATCTGAAGTACAACCAACGAGGAAACTGCCAAACCAGCATATACAAGTTATGTGATTTGGTGCCCTGTTTGAAGAAGTTAAGAAACTACAACTACATAGTTGTCAGGACTGATTTCCAGCAAAGTCAATTTTTTCAGAGCTGAAAGGCATTTATGATAGCTTTCATTTCTAGAAGGTTGATGTGAAGAGGACATTCCCCTTGTCCCCATTTGCTGCTGACTGTTTAGAAGCTCCAAAGCAAGTGGGTTCCACAACCGTTTTAACTGGTGTCTTTACGTACTGTCAATCCCAGCTGGGGTTTCTCCAGAGGAATTCCTGCCATGAGCAGTGTGTGATACTCACAAAAAAAGTATGAAGTCCACAGGACCAGTAACCTCAAGATGATACTGGTCCTGTCTATAACCAACTGGTCCTACATTTCATGATACAAGAAGACAAAATATAGTTAATGACTCAATGGTAAAAATATAAAATGTAGGTCACAGTGACCTTTTCTTGTAAGGAAATAGTACTAATAATGTATATGTAGTATAGACTTAGCTCCATCCCTAAGGGCTACTACTCAAACTACTACTAGGTGTTACTAAAAACCCACTCTTAACACTTACTTAGGATACAATGCTTGATATGCAGTAAGTCTGTATATATGTAAAGTGTGTGAAATTGCTGCCAGCCTGCTGACCTGATGCCAGCCAATTTCATGGCAGAATGGGGCAAAAAATGAGTAGTCAGTCCATCTGACCAGTTGGACTTTTAGGCATAGGGGGCAAATTTAAATTGAAAATTTTTATGTTTCTTATGACATTAAAAAAAGTATTAAAAACCAAGTGAAAATAATTAACAGTGAATTGTTTCTGATGACCAGTCACAAATCTGGATGATTTGAGAAGATAATTAACTCTTAATCTGCATTCACTAGATGCTTATAACTCCAAATAAATACTCTTTTGCATCTGTGCAATGTCTAATAACAAAAGTTACTTCTGAATCTCAATGGCATGTTATGGTATTTAAATGCCTCAATGCCACCAGAGGCAAAAAAACAAACACAGCAAAGGAAAAAAGAAGTATTCAAAAGGAATACAACACTATTAAGTGAAAACAATAGTTGGGGTATAGAATTCACTTGGAATATGGAAACAGGATGCATGCTAAGACCACAATAATGCTGTTATAGGTCGCTCAAGTCAGCATCAGAGATAATATCCATGACTGTAGCTCTGTGAAATTTCACACAAGCCTCTCGTAACAGCTAAAGTGAATGAATTTATTTCAAGCACGAATGATTTCAAGACCATCTGTATCAATATACAAAGCAACACTACTTATTCCATATATCCTGAAAAAGAATGGTCTATATGTAATCAGCCCCGGAGTTATGGAAGAGTTCATTTACGATAGAGGATTAAGTACTAATGGGAGCAGTTACATGTCACAGGTAAATAAATATGGTTTACTCATTAAAAACAAATTATTTACAAACATAAATGAAGTAAAAATTGTAAACTATGTTAAAGAAAACTATATGATATAGATCAAGGGTGCACAACCCATGGCCCGCAGGCCGGATCCAGCCCGCAAACGTGTTCTGCCCTCAGGGCAAATTAAAACAGAAATCTAGCCCATGAACAGTAATTATATTAAAGAAATTAGTGTTTGCAGCCCTCGAGTAGTCTTAGAAAATGCAATCTGGCCCTTGGCCAAAAAAGGTTGTGCACCCCTGATATAGATAGGTAAATTATGGTTACATTATGATGCCCTGCCTCAACATAAGTTATGCATGGATCTGGATCAGTGAGCAACACTGTCATGGCATTAAATAACAGCGATGTTATGATGAATTTAACAAAATATAATAAATTTGACATATGATATAAATATCTTTTGTTTTTCTTTATATTCCATGTTTCATTATATCAATAGCATTACTAAGGGCTAATATTCATGTCTAGCTGAATTTATCATCAATGATTCATTTTATCTTCTTGTACGATGAAATGCAGGAGCAGTTGCTTATGGACAGGACCAATAGCATTTGCAAATTACTGGTCCTGTGGGCTTGCAGGATTTGTTTGGCAAGTTTCACACACTTCCTATGTATATGCTTTGATCTGTGCTGACACAAATGGCAATGTTGATGCCATATATGGTTCAACAGTTCTCATTTATTTCATACAAGCGAGTTAAAACGGACAAATTTAGTGAATAATAATAGTTCTCAACACTTTTTAGTGCATGACACTGAACTAAATCTACGGTTTTCATTGAAAAGGATAGGAAGAAATACACTTTTATTACAACTGACAAATTCACTGAATGATTAATCGAATAATTGATAAACTGCAAGTCTGTACAGAGCAGATAATCCACTGTTAGTTAACAATGATAAGTCAATATTTTTGTCCACTTGGGTCTTAGACAAAAAAACAGTATGTTAACAAGAAATCAACCCTATTCAATTATAAAATTGATTTTCAAACACTATGTACTAAATAAGAATAACCTATACATGGAAATAATAACATGCCTTGTAGTTGCAACATCTGCATAACTCAATTTCTGATACATGTCTGCATAAACAATGCTCAAATAACATTTGCTGCATGTGCAGAAATGCTATCATTTGCATTTTGCATAATACCATATTTTGCTGACATGAATATTTATGTCTGTACAGAACCTGTATATATTACTGGATCTATTTTGATGTAAAATTAATTATATAATTAGTATATAAATTTATTAATTACCTGTAAGCCTCTTGCTGACAGCGGAGGAGCTTTGCTCTCAGTTCTTCCCATGCCTGGTTTTCAGCTGACTTGGAACTGCTTCCTGATCGAGTCAGGTCCTTCTTTTGTGGATTTCTATGGAAAACAGGTTACTGGTTATTTGTTTGCATGAATACAGCAGTACAGCATTTCCTCACTAAAATTATCTTCTTGTCTGAGTACATAAATGCAGGAAGTGATCACAAATGATCTTACTGAAATCTGCTCTAAATATGACCCATGCTGGTCAGCATAAAAGAAAATGTTTTAATGTATCAAAATGTATGAAAGCTATATCAACTCACTGATATGTTATGATGTTAAATCACGTCTGGTTCATGAAATGCCATGTGACATAGTACTATAGACAATTATACTGTTGCAACTTTCTGAAGAAAATTTTATAAAATTTTGATGAATAGTGATAATGGATAGATGAATCTAAAAGTGGTTTTACTCCTACAAATATCTGTTTTACTGGCTTTGTTGACATATCACTCAACAAGTTATAATTAGCACCACAATAATATACAATTTCATGCAAATTCTAATACTGCAATTAATCTTTTCTTTAAAATTTTCTTTTATTTTAAATACAACATAAAAATTACCTCTGCAGATTTACTCCCATGCACTGCTGTAAATTGGGTGTTAGGTCACAAAGTGCACTGCATAACCTTCCTACCATAAGAACCCTAGAGAAAAAAAATAATACAGTTCTAAAGTGAAACAGGTAATCACCTCAATCTCACTTAACCCCACCCCCCTCACACTCTTGCACAGTCATCTCAGACCATGGAACTGTGCAAATAACTGCTAACAAAGTCATAAAGTACTCTTTGTACAAAACATAGAAAGACTGATTTGTAATATCTTGAACTGAGATATTTTTGTGTTATTTCATTTGCATGACCTTGTCACAAAACAAAAATTATACCCTGTGAAACTTCAGGCAATAAATGAAAAATTGCAAAACCGTAAAATTAAATAAGCAAATATTTTAAATTCAGAAATATATGGAAACTAACAATAAGAAACTTTCCCATGTGCAGTAATTCATGGCATAGAACTCATTTAAAAACAAGAGCTATTGGAGAAGAGCACAGTTCAAATATTTAAAATGATTAAATATGAAAACAGCAAAACTGCCTGTCACAAAAAATTAATAATGTTCAAATTTTTCACTATGACCCTGACACTATTTCCTATGCACAGTATCAAGAGTCCCTATAAACATTTATAAGACGAATAAGAAGAGTCTCAAAGACCTAAAGACTACGGCATGTATCTATGTAGAAACTTGCCCCATGAACTCTTAATATGTCCTAACCCTCTACAGTAATGATGCAACATTCCCTGTGATCATTGAAAATTACAGTAGAACCTGTCAGGAGAAACCACCTTTCTGCTGACAAAAAAGCTGTCTTTCAAGGCAAGTAACTTTTATCATAGGTCAGAATACTATACAATTGATTAATCAGTGTATTTAGAATATAGTCTCTCAAGGCAGGTGGTCTTTCACGGCAGTGGTCTAAAAGAGAGGTTGTAATATAACAGTCCTGAATTGAATGTCATCTTTCTTAAAACCACACAAATTGATATCTACAAAATAAATGAACAGGTAATATGTAAATAATCAACTTATACAAAATCATTATGGTCTCATTGCTGCTTTGATCTTCAAACAAAGTTAACTCCGAATTTTCAATTACCTTATTTATCATGTTAATTAAAAACAATTTGATCAAAAGAAAATGATTAAATTAGCCCAATGTCAAGGATAAATCAAAAAGATTTTGACTGACATGCAACAGACAGCTCCACTATGTTGTTGTCCAAATGTTTGTAAAATGGAAATAGTTCTTGCAAAGCAGATCAGAACAATATTTTTTTTCCTGTGGCCTAAAAGATTCAATACCAATACGAAGAAATTTCTATAGGGTTTTATGCTTTTAAATTTTCTGGACAAAATATAATTGCAGAGTAAAATATTGGAAATTTGCAAAATTGCATATTAAGAGAGAATGTGAATATTTCACAACTTGATATGTATGAAAATTAAACACCAGACATTTCCCTAAACAGTGAAACTTGTCATAAAAAGAACATTCTTGGGAGTACAAAAAATGATGAAAATACAGTCAGTCCTTGTTCGGGCTGTTCCTTTGAAACATATATGGTACCCAGGGAAGGCAGTTTTTTTTTTTTAAATATATACCAGGGTACTCTGATTTCACAGAGTTCATATTAAAATGATAAGAAAATTCTGAACTGCATCTATGGGTGAGTACCCCACAAAAAAAATGCCTTCCCTGAGTCCCAGGTGTGTATATTTTACTGGAACAGCACTTACAACCATCAATATGGTTGCATGCAATCTGATCATAATATTGTCTGTTGTATGGATGTAAGCCTTTTTTATTTCTTTTTTACACAAGTTACTTTTCTGATCAGTCTGTATGTAACATGTAATAACTGACCAAGAGAAATAAAAGAAAATAGGAAATACAGGCTTTTTATAACAAATTTTCTATAGTTTACTAACAAATGTTAAAGGCAGATTTCCACACTAACAAAAACTGGGTTGACCTCTTTCTTTATACAAGTAATTTGCACATTTGCTGCAAAAAATAAACTGAGTGTTGGAATTAAAATATTCTGTCATCAGTCCAGTTTAGTACTTTGTAAATTCATTATAACCAATTATTTGTCTTTAAGTGAATATTCAATTACTATGACTGACCAACACAAAATCTCAAGCTCAAAAGTTTCAGGATTTCCAGGCCAGAAGATATAAAAGATGTCATATTACCTTTCTGTCTAAAGTCCCAATAATTGAAAATTATGTGGAGTACAGGGAAAGGGGTATTTAAGACAAAGATGAATTATTGATCTGAACAACTAGTTGCAAAGTAAAATATAACAATCAGAGCTGGAATGCTCCCACATGATATTACAGCACAAATTCTTTTTACCTTTATGTTTAATATCACTAATACTGAAAAGACAACAGCTAACATTTTCAGGTTCAATTGTTGGTGTATATTTAGTGCTTAATGAATGAACTCACTATTGTGGTGGGTCGGTGTTAAGATGTTTGATGGATTTGACGGTTGTTTCAAACCTAATGATTTTTCTGTGGAAGCAATGACACCTTCAAACCTACTGACTATCCTTCCATGGAAACAACATGAGACCTTCAAACCTATTAAATGTTCATTTTGTGGAAACAACAGGACCCATTCTCCAGTTCCACAAATTTAACATACCAACAAAAATGTAATAATAATAATAATAATAATAATAATAATAATAAAAATAAAAATAATAATAGGAAGAAGAAGAAGAATGGATTATGTTAGCTTGTAGCGATGGCATATACTTGTAAATCTGTGAAAATTAAATGTTCAGGTGGCATGAGTAATCATGTCAAACTTACTTCTTCTCTGTAATTTCATTGGTCTCTCTGTGTGTCACTTCTAAGAAGGACTTTTTCCAAAGCTGTAATTGGTCATCCAAATACCTTATTATTCTGAAAATAACAAAACAACATAGGCAATTTATTATTTTCTATGTAACCATAACAATGGATTACAAACATATTGTACATTTAATGTGAGAAATAAAACATACAAGAATTCCATGGACTTCTATGTCTCAATTGGTTTTCCCTGGCATAGTCCAAAAACAACAGTCCCTTTAAGGGAATGATGCTCTACTCATCAAAAAAATTTGTTTATAGAAATTAAAGACAAAACCATTTCTTCTTTCTAACTGTTGAATGTTGAAACTGTCTCTGATATTCTTGGACACCATTAGAAAACTTTTGGTGACAAACCCATGCCAATACGACCATCCATTCTGGAGAATTAGTGACAAGATTTTCAATATGCACATTGTGGCTGCCATACTGGTATCTGTGGTGCATCATTTTCATGACCAACCAGATATGTTAAGAACTCTTATGATGAAAACCCTACATCACTAAGACCATCAATTCTGGAGGAGTGGCAACAACATTTTCAAAATGGCTACAGTGGTTGCCATATTGGATGTCAGATCAACATCATTTTTTCATTCAGGACGAACTAGACACCATTAAGAAGTCTTCTGTTGAAAATCCCATGCTGGCATGACTTTCCATTTAAAAGATGTTGACAAGAGAATTTTCAGATTAAAGGTCGGATTGGCATCATTTTAATTCAGGACAAACTAGATACTATAATTAATCTTCTGGTGAAACCCCATGTCAGTATGACTTGCCATTTATGAGAAGCAATAACAAGATTTTCAAGATGACTGCCATGTAAGTGAAACTGGATATTAGGCTAGAACTATTTTTATTCAGTAACAGCTAGACATCATAAAAAGTGAAAACCCAGTGTTGATATAACTTTTCATCAAGGAGTAACATAAGATGTTCAAGATAGCAATTGTGGCAGCCACATTGGCTATTGGATTGGCACAATTTCTATTTAAAACAAACTAGATATTATAAGGATTTTTCATGTGAAAACACTATGCTGAGGTGAGTTTCCTTCCAGGAGAAGAAGCAATAAAAAGATTTTCAAGATATGGTGGATATACTGAACATCAGATTGGCACAATTTTCGTTTAGGACCAACTAGACATTATAGGAAGTTTTTCAGTGAAAACCTGGCGTTGATATGACCATCCATTCAGAAGTAGTAGTGACAACAAGATTTTAAAGATGGCTACTGTTGTAGCATACTGGAGGTCTGAGCAGCACCAATGACCTATTTTTGCCCATGGTGAGTAGTAGGACTCTGGCTCGAGAGCTTAGATTTAATAATGCCTTCAGTAACTGATGATATTACTACTTCCCTCTCATCCAGGGTATTCCCATCATTTCTCAAAAATGTCAATTTAAAACCACTGCTGAAGAAACCAATGCTTAACCCTAATGATATTAAAAAATACCAACCTCTTTCTAACCTCCCATTTATTATTCCCACTATCAAAACCAAGTCTTAAAGAGAATATTCTTTTGCGTACCAAGACCCAGCCTTCCTGGAATGAAATGCCTCTTGAACATTCAATAGTGTTCTAAAAACTCACCTATTTAGACTGCAAGAACAGATTCAAGATTTAACATTATTTCCTTACCCTGAATTATTATCACCATGCTTCTGTTTCTCATTCTACAGTGCTTGTTTTTGCACTCTTGTGTGTATATAGAACTTTTAAAGAATAAGTGCTGTACTAAGTCCTCATCATTATTATCCTCTAAGAAGAATACATTAAGTTTCATGATTGTGCATACAACAATGTGATAGAAATGCCCTCAGTGAAAAAACATATTCAATGGAATGTGAAAAGGAAGTTCCTGTGACCTACTTTGACCTGTCGTGACTAGTGCCATACAAGACAAATATACCCATTAAGTTTCATGACTAAACGTACTACAATGTCAGAACAAAGACAGAAACTTAATGTTGATATATATTCCAACACATAACTCGGACTATTAAGGACATGGATACCAGTAGTAGACAGAAACAGAACAAGAGTGTGTGTGTGTGTGTGTGTGTGTGTGTGTGTGTGTGTGTGTGTGTGTGTGTGTGTGTGTGTGTGTGTGTGTGTGTGTGTGTGTGTGTGTGATTTGGATTTTTAACGTAGCTTTAAAAAAATTTCAGTCATATCACTAAGATGTCTGCAGTGTGGCAGTTCAAAGTGATGTCCAGGACAGGGGCATCATGCTGCAGACATGTAGCATAATGTCTCACCCAATCACATTATCCTGACACCAGGCCGACCAGTCCATACACTATCTGCTTAATGCTGAGCGCCAAGAGAGGCAGCTGTTAGTACCATTTTTATAAGTCTTTGGTATGACTCAGCCAGGGTTCAAACCTGTGACTTCCCGCATCAGAGACAGACACACCAACCACTAGGCCACCGGAGCGGTCTGGAACAGAACAAGATCATATATTGAAGAAAAGAAGACAACACAACTTTCTGAATCAAGTAAGTTCTTACCAAAACATATATGAAGCCATCAGATGTTCTCACAATACTTTATATAAAGTCGTGTCTCTCCTAGTCCATTGAAGCTGCATGGCCATACATATTAATTACTATTTTATCTAATTATCACTGCTTTTAAAATCTGTCTACACTTTATATTTTAAACATGCTTCAGACAATATGCCAAGATGCTAACCATTACCAGTGTCACATAGTAATGTCAACTTACAAAAATCTGGACCTTAAAATAAAATAGAATACATTTTTATCCAATAATTTATTTAACCCTTAAAGATCACCGATTAACTGATTGTTGAAAGGTATTCCTACATTCATCTTTTACAACATGTGACATGCTTAAATCAATTGAGAAAAGACTGCACTGGCATAGTATCCCATGTTGATGTCTTGCATATCCTGTTTGACTTTCCATAGCATATGACATTTTTCTGTGGAAATATAATGCTCATTAATTATTCATTTTGACATCTTCAATTTTGTCAAGTCAATAAAGATGCTAAGCTGACATGATTTCTGACTGGTCAACATTCAGTTGCTTTTCAGCTGTATCATCACAGACAAAATGAGATTGTTCCAATTTCACCTCTACTATCACAGACAGAATAGGCAGAGATTTAATTAGTTTTGTAATAAAAGTGCTAGGTCAGTATTTTTTGGGGGGGAGTATACAGGTAGGCTTTTGTAATACAGGTGTTTAGGTAGGCTTATGCAAAATAATTACTATCAGACATGCAAGGGTTTTAGTGATCTAAATACTGCTGTTAAGCTGCTGTAAATTGCTACAACATGGACATATTATGTATTAAGTTGGCTAATTTCCATCCAGCAGTTTAGGAAGCATGACAGTTGTAGACAGATGGATGCACAGCTTGAAAATTGATATATGGAGGGTATCACATCACCCTGCTGAAGGGTGGGGTAAATTACATAATGAGCAAAAACAAATAGTTTCCTAAATTAATTATGTGCCTTTTGTTAAGTTCTTTCTGATATGGTAAATGTCACTTGCATTTTAAACTTTTTGAAGGAAGTTAACATTTATAATAAAATTCAGTTTGTATGCAACCCAATTTGTTTTTATTAGTTTTTAATGAACATTCATACTGTTTATCAACCTGTTTTACTTTTATTATCATATCACGCTTTACAAAGAAGAGTTACATTCCCCACTGATAGGGAGCACTAATATATTTTAACCATATCATCATTGCAGTATTGAACTTTTTTGATTATGCCTTTTTATCACATGACCTTTATGTGTCACTATATAGTCTCACAGTGCTAGTGCACCATAAAATCCACAATCAGTCAATCAACAAGGGTCTCCCATTTCCTCCACATCACAGACCTACTCACACCAGAATATTTGTGATTTTGAATACTTCATGGAAGTCATGAGAACCTGAAGAATATAAATGAAAATAGTTTCATTTTAGTAACAAGGGCTCGCCCAAATATTGTGTCTCACCTGTGACCTGTATTTTGTTTTAGGCTTTTTGTTTGTTTTAATGACACTTTTAATATATTACTGACTATATCATGTTGGGGAAAAGACAGCTAATGCCTTTCCCATGGTCACACTGAGGCAGCTGACCCAGGTTGGCCTGTGTGGGTACTGAACTCATTTGCCCTGGATTTTTGAGTCCAAGGCTATTGAGCTATTACAGCTCTCCCCTGTGACCTGTGCAATAATGTATATGACAAGTGAAACACTGAATACCAAACTTCAACAAAGAATCTTAATGTTGACACCACCTCAGTCACTTGTGGAAAATTGACATCTATGTCTCACCATGCTTACACATAACTGATGCTGGTCAATAAAAGTAACACCCATGTCTCACCATGCTTACAAAGAACTGTCACTGTCGAAAAAGTGACACCTGTGTCTCATCATGCTAATACAGGTCAGATGAAAATGACAAAGTGAATAGATAATCATGAAATCCTTACTCATTTATGACTCCAGCACAAGAGGCCTGGATGTATGACAGAAATGAGGCTGTGTCTGCATATTTGTTGAACAACCCACTCATCTCTGTAGCAACTTGACCCTCAGCAGGAACAAGATAGTAGTTAGTGTCTTCCTGGAGAGTTTTCATTTTCTCATCAAAACTCTTGCATAAACTGAAGAAAAAATTTAACCCATATTTCATGAGAAATGCTGACTTTCTAAAAACAAGTTCTTCAAATACAGGCACCTAACCTGCATCCACTGTTTCTGACTTTCAAAAACAAAAGTTTACCATTGCTGATATTGCTGCTTCTGCTGACGGAGTTATTACTATATTCCACCATGCTTACACAAGTGTGGCATGTTTTTTTCTGGCATCAATATCAGCCAGATCAGGTGCTTGTCACTGATGCTCAAACCTGAAGGGCAAGATTTTTTGAGGAATCAAACACTGATGCCAGAAATACTAAGCTTGATTGCTATATTTTTGCTTAAATTTAAAAAACAAGCACTAAACTTTTCAGATCTAATTCAAAGTTTTACTCAAGAAAGCACTGATCAGGTGCTTTGGCCTGACTTAACCCTTTAAAGGGAAGGAAAGTGTTTTCTATCAGCTGATGTAAAATGGTCATTATACATCAGTGTCTCACAAGAAAGCCAACTTCGAAGATTTATTTAAAAATAATCACTTAGCATGTCATTTCTGAGGAAGCAAATTTTTTGTAAATTATGCTTCTCCTAGAATACTCAACTAATCATATTAACATTTGGAATATAAGCCTTACTACCTCACAAATAAAGCTGTCCCTAAAACGAGATTTTGTCTTTTCTGTCTCTGATATATAAAGGGCAATAACTCTTGCACATTACCTCCACTTGCCACCTACAGGTGGTGCTAGTTTTAAGCTGAGCAGATCATCATGTAATGGGATGCTCTCACTGCAGGGAGGATGGGAGAGTATTAAAGTAATGTGATCAGGTAAGTATTCTAGAAAAAACATGATTTACTAAAATATTTGCATTCTCCTTTGAATACATTCCCCAATCATATTAACATTAGGAGAATAGGTAATAGGCAGACGGAATGTTGAGCATCCAACCTCTACCCAAGGTAACATCTGAGGGGTATGAAGGTTAACATACTCTCCTAACTGCAAGCAGCACAACTGGAGGTGACATGGTTTACATCTGGAGAGAAGAAATAATGAGATCATCTTACCATATAAAATTTCTGGGTGAATCCAGTAAAAACTGCTCTGGGTGCTCATCCAGAAGTTATGATGTCAAATGGGTCTGGTAGCCATACGTGTGACTAAGTCTACCAGATCCAGAGTTTGTAGCTGTGGAGCTAAGTCTCATAGATAAAACACCAGAAAGTTGATTGTGCTTGCCAAAAGATGGCTTCAATATCTTTGATAGAGATATAACAGTCAGAGGCTCACAGAAATTACCCTTATCTCATGAAAAGAGATCTTCATGAGGTGACTAGTGTTCTAGTGATATGCCAGAGAATGCCTTATGTATTACCCACTTCAACCTCTATAAGATGGTGTGAAGGGTTATGTCCTCTTTCCCATGTTTAACTGGGTGAAAGAGGCATCTTTGAGCTCCAAAAACTGGTTCAGACCATTTCAGATAGAGTCTGAGCAAACATACCAGGTCCTGTTTGAAAGCCTCTTGGGTTGTGTCAATACAGGAGAATGCCCACTGATGGCAACCAATTCCTAGCAACAAAAGTCGGTTGCATCTTAAGGACCACCGAGCCATCTGATCGAAACTTTGGGTAGGCTGGGTCAACAGAAATGGCAAGTAATTAACTGACTTTACAAGCCAAAGTGAATGCTACTAGGAAACAGGTTCTGTATGAAAGGTGCTTTAGTGATGTCCTAGCTAAAGGCTCGAACTGGTCTGAATTCATCCAAGTCAAAACCAAGTAAAGGTATGACGTCGAAGTTGGACAAACAGATCCGAGAGGTCTGTGTTATGACCCAGATCCTCCCTACCATGATGATGGGGATGTGCCCTTAATAGTAATCAGAGTCAACTTTTTCTCCTCAAACAGGTAAAGAAGATTCATGTCAACTACTTGTGGGACAGAGGCACTCAGAGGGACAATTTTTTTTACTTTGCATCAGTCCCTGAAAATGTGCCTCTTTCCTTCATAAACCTGCAAAGTGGAGCATCTTCTAACTCATGCAATTCTTTGCATGATTGAAAGGTTGAATTGCTTCTGCTGCAGGGCTCTCTGGACAAGGACAAAGTATGAAGGAGAAGATGGTCTGAGCTAGGATGGAACATGAGAGTTTGAAGCTGTTTAAGATTTGGCCCAGCCAGGATCTTCCTGGGAAGATCTATCGCTAGATCAAGAAGATCACTGATCCAGGATTTGTCCCAGTGGAGAGCAACAATCAGAAACAGTTTGCACTTCTGGACCCCCAATTTCTGTATATCTTAGGATCTAAGATCATGGAAGCAGGTAGGCAATAGGCCAAAGACCCTCCCAACTGAGAGGAAGAGCATCAATGGACCAAGCCTCGGATCCAGTACCATGGAAACAAAGGTGGGTAGTTTGTGATTCCACCTGGTTATAAAAAGATCAATCACCAGATGCCCCCATAGCTGGCAAATCTGAAGAATGACCAACAATGGAGGAATTATTCTGTAAGGAGAATCTGTTCCCTCTTTGACACTGAGACTGCTGGGAAGATGTCTGTTCTGGATGTCAGTGCTGCATTATAAACGCCAACAGTAAAATGCCCAGACCAGAATGTAGAGATGGCGTGATTTGATACTGCTCTATTTGAGGACCACATCACCATCGCCATTGTCGGACACGATGAACACTACCTTGTTCCGAAGATGGCTGCTCCAAAAATTAAAGGCTTTGATGATAGCTTTCATCTCCAAGAGAATGATGTGGAGACCCGTTTCATCTGGACCCCACTGGTCACTAACAGTAATGAAGTCCAGTAACAGATGGGTTCCTCAACCACAGGTGCTAGGCGTTTTTACACACAGTTATATCCCAATGCAGTTGTTTGAGTAGTATTCCTGTTGTGAGCCATCTTTGGTTGCACCATTGGTCCTGGAATGTTACTATCTCACTCATTATGCTGATCCTGTAATCAAGCAGCATGAAAAAAGGACACCCTTGAGATAGCTAGGTCATCTGCAAAGGATGCTGTAGAGGCAACCCAGCAAGATAAGATCTGCTGCTGCATAAAACGATACGAGGAGTTGCAGAAATTCTCTGTCTGTGATCAATTTCGTGTTGGAAATGGACTCTGCAAGGATGACAATTTGGACCACCCAAAGGTGTAGAAGATGTACCAGGTTGAGGTGGGTGGGAAAATCCATACCCAGATGGATGAACATATGAGATGGACAAGGATGGGATTTTCCAATTGATCAGAAAACCTAGATGAAGTAAAAGGTAAGTGAGATCATTATTTCCTTTGCTATGAATGGAACTGATCGTATATTTCTGGAGGATGTTGTCCAAATATGCCACGATGGAAATAGATGAAGTTGTATGGAACAGGGATATGATGCAGTGGAGTAGTTTCATAAAGTCCAATGGACTTTTGTTCAAGCAGGGAGAAAGCATGAAAGTGATTATTTCCTTGGTATGTAAACTGAAGGAATTTCCATAAGGATGGTGGATGGGAATGTGAAAATATGCATCTGTCTGATCAAGGGTGATGGCAAGTTAGTTCGGATGGATGGAGAGGTGGTGGACTGATCCTGACATCTCCATTTTGAATGTCACTGGCCATCCTAACTAGAAAAGACTTGGAGAAAAAGTCTGGAGGTTGTGTCCGATGGAACGTCCTTCAGGAATGGAGAGGACAAAAAGGGAGGGGGCTGGCAAAATGAAAACTGAAGCCCCTCTGAAACAATCTGGATCACCCTTTTGCTTGGTGGAAAGAGATCAGTCCAACACTGTTTGAAAAAACAAGTGTCAGGCACCTACAGTATAGTTGTTTGTGGGTGGTCAGGGGTATGGGTCAACAGCAAGAGCATGGAGGGGTATAGAAACTTTGATTCCTATCCCCTCAATACAACTGTAACTGTTTTCATGTATAGGACTATGACTGTGGCTGGTTTTTGGGTTGTGCAGCAAACAATCCTGTATCCCTCATCTCATCGCATTATTTAGGGTGAATCAGAGATGATGTATATGGTGCTGATTGTTGCGCTAAGAGATGGAAGGGCAGTTCTTGGACTCCCTGCCTCTGCACATCCTCTATTTTGTCACTGAACAGCAGAGGCAATCCAAAAAGGGGGTTCCCAGGGTCAGGGAGGGATGTGCATTGCTGGCCTTGTCTGCAAGTTCAAAACAATCACCAAAGATGCCAAGTCCAGTGATGAAGATGTGGCCAATATAATGTAAATGAGCTTTGATGTGGTGTGCAAAATGTCATTATCCACCATACAGAAGCAGGCAAAGTCAGACTGACCACAGCATAGTTCTTGTCTAATGCAGCAAGATCCGTGAAGAAAACATCAGAATGGGTCTTATACCAGCAAGACAGCAAAGAATGCTGGAATTAGTCTCTCAGAAAAAAAAAGGAAGGCTTTGGAATTGGCTTGGGTCACTGATCTTAGCAACTAGGCTCTTGGCAATTTCCTTAATTTTTCCCAACTGCAGAGAAAGATGGAAGGAAGGGTGGACTTCCTCATTATAAAAAACTGAGGCCCTGACCCTGAATGTGCTGTAGAAGAGGGATGGGTGGCAGACATTCTAAGTTCAGCAACACCCCATAAATTCCTCTACTGCCAATTTAAAGCTTTACTCTGTCCACTCTGTGGTGGGACCTGAGCATGACCTACCTATCCCCACACTATGCAGGTCATCCTTGTTGGAATCAAGCTCAACTGGGATCAAGATCAATATCTGTATAATACATTCTCAGAGACACAGATGAGGCATGTCTGTCATCTCTAAGACTATCATGATACTGTCCAAGAGGATAAGCTATGAGTAAATGGATAGCCATATGTAGTCATCAAATCATTATGGACAGCTTGTCAAAATCAAAAACAGCCAGTCAGGGTGTTGGGCATATGGACGGCAGTGTAGACAGCTGTACTGCCTGAGTAATGTTAATGTTTGGCAGATGGATGGATCTATCAATAGGATCCCCAGTATGGATCGAGAGCTGGACAGCTGGACAGTACATTCAGCAGCTGATACAGTATCAAAACTGAGGTGCTGCTAGATGGTATGGATCAATAGTCGGACAGCTGGATGGTACAGTCGGCAGCCAAGATGGCTTCAAAACTGAGGTATGGCTAGATGGTACAGCTCACTGAAGTCATATATAAACCTCATTTGCCCATACTTACAGGCCCAATAACAATGCTCAGACATGCAGGCAGAATTATGCCACCTTGGCTGCCTAGAACTGGGTTGAAACTCCCCCAAAGTGTTGAAGTTCTTGTCTAAAACAGAGGAAGATGGAAGGACTGAGAATTGGTTATTCGAGTCATTTATAAACCACATGTGCCTGGATTTACAGGCTCATGACCACACTTGGACATGTGGCGGGGGGGCTTACACCACTTGGGCTGCTTAGAATTGGGTGAAAACTCCCCCAAAGTATCAAAATTCTCAACTAAAGATGAAGGACATGGAAAAATTGGGTTGTCACAGCTTCCTCCATTCCACTAACTGTAATGGCATACCCAACCAGGCTGGCCAAAGGCTCAGTATATGGTGAAATGTTCAAAACTTTAGTACTCTCATTCTTTTGATTTTCCATTTCACTCCATTTTTTGGCAGTTTTCCTTAGAACTGCTGAACATGTATTCTCAGAACTGATGCGCATGCCAATGATGTACACTTGTACATGCGAGACTTGAGTCATAAGACTCTTGCTTGCTTTGCATTCTTCCATTTAGCTTACATAGTCATCGTAGTTAATTCTGAAATGCTAAAGTATGAAATTAACACAAGAAATGCATATTTAACTGCATTAAAAATGCTAGAGACACCCGCTATACCAAGTGAGATAAATAAATAGACTGTGGACGAACTCAAACTTCAACACATTCTATTACAATGTAGCATTGTAGAGCCATATGGTCAGAGAACACAAAACACTAAGTCTGCATAGGTACAAGAATTTACATAATTATGGTCAAAATTAAAAAATAATGTATACCAGCTTTAGAATATTCACTTATAGATCCAGAAATAACAAAAACCTCACTGATGTAGATCAAAAGTAGCACAAAATTCCAATGGATTTCAAGAGGCAAAGTAAATAATGTCAGTTCACAGTGAAAGCTTAAAACTGGCACTACCTGTAGGAGCAAGGGGAGGTAATAGGCAAGAGTTATTGCCCTTTGCCTACATAATATTGACAGAACAGATGAATTTTCATCATTGGGAGGGCTGGATGCAAGAGGCAGTAGAACTTATATTTATTCCTAATGTTAATGTGATCAGGGAATGTATTCGAAGGAGAAATCACAATAATGCTACATATTCAAAACAGCAGATACTATAGATTACAACCTGCGACATTTTCATATTGATAGAGTGTAACATATTGTTTACACTGCACTACTAAAGTATTACCTTTGCACAATTGGGGTATAAGCCTTGGCCTTCATCATAAGCCCACCAGCCTCCTGAAGACCATAACTTGCAGCAACAGTCCAGGCTGTTGAAGGGGGAATGTCACTTGGGCTCTCAGACCAGATGTAGCTGGACAGGTCAAACTCGACTTTCATGGATCTGCAATACAATTTATATATTCAGTCACTCCATTTTTAATGCAACCAGACCAAGGTAATTTGTGACATACAGAAGAACATGTATATTTTCAAATGATTATCACATGTGTGTAATTCTCTGTTTGTCTCTTTGGAGTCATGTTGAATAAAAGTAGTTGGTAAAATACTGTTACCACCTTCTGCTTCATGTTGAACCATAATGGTCATTTTAAAACAGAAATATTTATTAGTTTATTAATTAAACTTAAAACACCAAATTAAATCAAACCAACACTCTAAGACATAATTCAATTTTTATTCACTAACTCACATATTTATTATTCAAATGTGAACTGTCACCTTATGGATCAGCCAAGTCAGAATCGGCAGACCAAACAAGAATATTTTCCCTGAAAGAAGTCCATTTATAATTGTTCAGTGTCACATGGAAATGACAAGAAATCTAGTAGTGAAAAAAATGTGCAAATGCACAATTCTATTAAGAACAGAAAACAACAGCATAGTGAGTGGCACATTATGAATGCCCCATGTTTAACAGTCATCTACGTAGCACTTGTAATGCATGGATGATTCAGTACATTATTGACCAAACAGTCTCAATGAATGACCATGCAGAACCCATTTTATTTTCATATCAGACTTACCATGACCAAGACTTCTAACTTCAAGACCTATGAATTTATGTGTTTCTTTATTATCTAAAGTGCAAGCCCTCCAAAACGTTTGGTCAAGGAAACTTACTCTAGAAGAAAAGTATTCTGCAAAGTCAATTTTTCTTGAAGTCGCAATGACTTTCAAGCCTTGACCCCAAATCACCATTCCATACCTTAAATACCATCCCTCCACAAACTTTGGTATACTTATGTTGCTTTAAAACTAAGTTATTGTCCAAAGCCATTTTTGTTTCCTTTCAGTCACAGTGACCTTGATATTTTACATCTGACCTTATGACCCAAAATTCCAAAATGTGTAATCCATCAACAAACTTTGCTGATGGTACAAGATGGAAATCTGAAATTTTTGTGCAGAAACTATTTATCTTTTCTTTGCCAGTGATCTTTGATCTTTTGAAAAGTAGCTTATGTCCTCATCTGTCATTCTTCTCCATTCGCTAACAAAAGACTCTCCTACACTGCACACCTTCCCAGTGGCTCTGTTAACATGAACTTTTGCATAGGCAATGATGGTTTATTTGCCTTTCACAGTGTATGAGTTTCTTGCACTGCCCATATTCATACTTTGTCTGGCTATATTCATTCAAATTCAAGATCAAACACAGAATGCTATGTGAAAGTTCTTACCCTGTATTTATACTTATTTGGACTATCTTGACACCTTTCAAATATATCTGTGTCCAAGCTAGAATTTAACAAGACAGTAAATCACAATTATGTTTGGCACATCACACGTTTAGCCAGCCCTGATTACCTTTAAAAACACCACACCATGTCAGGTACTTATCACTGTATTGAAATAGAAAAAAATCAACTACTACAGTTCAATATGAGAAGAAAAAAATCCCACAAAGAGCCAAGTTTAGTTTCCATTGAAAAGTAAATACATTCCATTTTACCTGGACAGAGCATTGTAATTAAATTTAGCTTTAACCATCACTGATTACCTTGAAAAGACCACAGTTAGTCAATGAAGCTGTCATCATTGTATAGTCATGAAGAAATATCAAATACTGTGATTTCAGATGAAAAAATAAAAGAAAGTACCAAGTTTATTTTCCAGCAAAGGAAAGGTGTTTGCCAATTTCATACATTAAACTTATTATTTTGTTCCACAACATGCATCAATGTAACCATAACTGACAAACTATAGTCATAAAAATGATGTCCCTTCAATGTGAATCTTATGAGAACACTGTTTGAAATATAAAAATATTATATTTTGAACTCAAACATAAATAAAGGAATTAATAAATGAAGAAAAAATTTCTAAGATCAACAATTATTGAATACTGAACATATATGGATATGGTAATCCTATCTGTTCCACTGTAATGTGGTGCTATGCACAGCTTTAACATAAACATGACAGAGTAAAACAACAAGCTTCCAGGCTTATGTAAATGTATTAAGACACAGCAAAAGGCTACACAGTTATGTGAAATGAATTAAGTTTATTAACATAAAGCAATAAAAAAAACAAGACTATCCAGGTTTGTAAGTATTATTTAATTCTTTAAGAAGGCTAGATAAAAATTTAGTTCCAATGTGATAGATTTATTATTTCACAAAGAATGGATGTGATATATAGGCAGCTGTAACGCCTTGATCCATTCATCAGATCAACTCGGAAGAACATTATTTTTTTGTTCTTCACTAAAATGTGCTGTTATGTATGTTTAATTGTTTGTCTGTTAGTTTTAAATTTTTTATTTCATTACACATTATTGTAATGTAACACTGTATGCTGGACTGGATCTTGTCCAAAATTGAGTTAATTTCTGCTTGACCTGATTGACTTTTTTTTATATTTCATTTATGTAAACAACTAATAATAGCTTCATTATTCTCTGTGTGTATGAGCTTATTATCAGGATTATTATTCAGGTAAACAAGATGGAGTAAATATGTTGATCAGGGTCAGGGTTTTGGAGATTCCTAAGTGAATTTTATAAACTATTGTGTTGTAAATAAACAAGGCTCATATGATCATTCTAAAAGGTTATTTTCTATTAGGTAATGGTTGTTTTTAGAAATGCTAATCGTGACCTGAGGTCAAGCAGAGAACTATATTATCTTGTGACTGTGATGATTTTACCAGTTGTGCTTTAACATCTAGCACTTTAAGCTGTATGATATAACCAGTTTAGGATGAATTTTATTTTCTTCAGTTATTGAATTCAAGTGATTATTTTCTCTAGAAATACAAAAGTGCTCTGATAAAATTCTTGGATTAAGACATTCACTAGAATTTATACTGAATTCAAACCTGGAATAATATTTCTGTGATTCAACAAGAGACTGCTGACACATTAGCACTTCGCAGACCATAACAGATACATCATCGCCTTTTATTTTGGATTTCTTCAGGACTTGAACTGAGTTTTATTCAGGACTTTTTATTACTAGGACTTGTGTCTTTAATTCTTGGATTATTTTTGGATTTAATTTGCAATACCATAAGTTCTTTTTTCTTCTTTTTCACTTTGTATTCTAGGGAAATAAATTATTTTCTAAATTTTACTAAACTTGTTGTCTTCACTCTTTTCAGTTACTAATTTTAAGAGCATAGACATGTAACAGTGTCCCATCCTCCTGAAAGTAAGTATGTATTATATACACCAAAGCTTCTTCATAATATTATTATGATCAGGGAATGTATTAAAATTACATTGATTAAATATATTTTTAAATTTCTAACAAAAAGCAACAATTACCCATCTGCTACTGAAGCCATCTCTGTTACAACTTTAGCCACCTGCCTTTTTGTGAGCTCAGCAGTAGTATCTAGATGGTATTGGATTAGGGACTGAAAAACAAAAATATGTATTTGGCAAAAATTTCTTGTGTTAATTACAGACCATTTGCAATTATGTGAAGAAGGGTGTAACTGACATGAGTTAATAACGATTTCCAGTGCAACTTTCAATCAGCATACGGCATTATAAATGCCTGCTGTCAATACAGAATTCACAGTCAGTGTAACTTGGGTTCCACAGCTCAATCCAACTTGTCCGATAATGTTCAGTATATCATAAATGGAATCAAGGAATGAATAATTGTAATGATACAAGGAATGAATAGTTTGGTATCCAGGAAAATTATAATGTAGTCAGACTGTAACTGCTGTTTCCATCTTAAAAGGCATTATAGAATGAAGATACATTAACTCAAAAGTGTATTTTAATCAAGTTTTTATACAAAAAAGTGTACTTATTGGTGCAGATGTTATGTTCAATGCAACTTTGTAATACATGTCATTCTCAATGCACTTCATTAATACAAAAACAATTATCCTAAAAGAGTTATAAAACTGTGACATGCAAGATGAAACAGACACATGAAATATCATCTGTCTGCAGAAGTAATTACATCAAGACAAACACATATACATATAAATGAACAAAGAATATTTGTTTTTCCATGTAAAATTTAGTGTACTTTGATATGTCATTTAAAAAAGAGCATAGCAGGTACAACCAAGTCAAATTATGTACAACTTACCTTAACACGATCATAAAACAGAGGGCGCAGAAGGTCTGTCCACACAGATAGGGACCTGTCCAGTACCCTCTGACATACCTCATCCCACTTGAATAAATTTGGGTCCTAAAAACATTATAATGTTCCTATATTGGATGAATCAGATTAAATGCAACTTAGATCAAAACACTAAATACTAAAAAGTAACTTTAAAGGAAAGTCTCATCAATAAACATTTTTCATTTATGATGTTCTTTACAGGAATGAAATTTTATATAAGGTAGGACGTACAACAAAACTCAAGTTGTTGAACACTACAGTCATGTTGAGTTATTTTCTGACATAAATATACCCCACATCGCTGACATACTACCCCAATCCCCATGATGGAGATGGGTCTATAGTACAGTCTATAGAAAACAACAAGAAATGTTGTCTTCAGTTTCAAGTAAAGGGACTGATGCTCTACTAGCTGAAAAGAATTTCCAGATATGCAACATAAGACCATAACTTTCTTTAACTGCCGAGTGTTGAAACCATTTCTGATGTTCTTCAGGCATTATAAGATTTTCAAAGCTGCTGTAGTGGACATATCAGATGTCAGATTGGCACCAATTTCATTCAAGACTAACCAGACATCATAAGAAGTCTTTTAGCCAAAACCCCTTGTTCATGTGACCATATCAGTTGAGAAAGAGTACTGTTAGCAAGACTTTTCAAGATGGCATTGGATATCTGATTGGAACCATTTTCACTGAGGACCAGCTAGACATCATAAGGAGTCTTCTGGTAAAAGAAACCATGGTATTATTACCTTTCATTCAGAAGGATTAGGAAGAACAATATTTTCAAGATGCCCAATGTGGTAGCCATAATGGACATCAGATCAGCACCATTTTCATTTAGGACCAACTAGACATCATAAAAAGTTCTCTGGTGAAAACCCCATGGCAGTTATTATATTTCATTCTGGAGATGTAGCCATATGAAGATTTTCAAGGTACCCACTGTGGCAGCCATATTAGACAACAGATGAACACCATTTTCATTAATGACCAACAATACATTATAAAAAGTCTTTCAGTGAAAACTCCATGTTGAAATGAACATACATTTAGAAGAAATAGCAATAACAAGATTTTCATGATGGCTGCTATGGTGGTCATATTTAATATCAGATTGGAACAATTTTAATTATGACTAATTAGACATTATAAATTTTTCTGGAGAAGTAGCTATAGGAAGATTTTCAAGATGGCCACTGTGGCAGCCATATTAGCCATCAGATCAGCGCCATTTTCATTTAAAACCATTTCAACATAATCAGATGACTTCTAGTGAAAACTCCTCAACAGGAGGGATAGCAATAACAAGACTTTCAAGAAGTCTTGCTGAAAATCCCATGTCAATGACTTTCCATTCAGGAGAATCAATAATAAAATTTTCAATATGGCCATTATGGTGGCCATATTGGACATCAGATTGGCACCATTTTCATTCAGGACCAACCAGACATTATAAAGAAATAAAACCTCATGTTGATATGACCATTCACTCAGGAGTAGTAATGATAACAAGATTTTTACTGTGGTGGCCATATTAAATGTACAGGCTAAACCATTCTCATTTATGACAAACTTCCAGCTTGGGATGAATGTTTCTGTAAAGTTTCATGGCGATCTTCCTAGTAGTTTAGGAGGAGTAGCAATAACAAACTTATGCTAATGGACAAAGATGACAGATGTCAGACAACAGACCATCCTGTAAGCCCTTCTGGCCTATGACCAGTAGAAATAAAAACAATAAACAAAACCAATTCAATGTTCTAACTCCAAATCAAACAAAATATATTTTTATGGTGAGCAGGTAAGCATGTACAAAATATACATTTTCTGTGACAAAGTTTGCCATTAACCATTTGTATTTCAGTGAAAGGTGGTGTCTTTCTATACAATTAAAATGAACATTTGGGGACATATTGTGTTCACTGTAAATTTTAAATATTTGCCCTTGATATGCAGATGGTTCAATTGGATTCTTGAAGGTCATAAAGAGAAGGTTAATCTTGTGACCTTTACATTGAAGTGTCCTTCAAGGTAAGTGTTCTATATAACTTATGTAACAAATTTTCAGCTTTAGAAGTTCATGCTCATCACAAATCACAAAAGTGGTTTAATATAAGCTTATAATCATTATCATTAAAATTCAAAATCTCAAAGAATGGAATACCTGTAATTATCAAGAGATATCCAAATAGTCTGCAAACATAAAAGTTCAGATCATAGGAAAAGGATCAAGAAAATACCCTCCATAACTGCCTCTGACAAAATGTCCAAGACAAGTACTCCCACTAGTGCCCCTGAAATGGGGATCAAATACATTCAATCAAAGTCAAGGTGTTCCCCTTAGTGCACCTTGGAAGGTCAAGGACATTATGTTTTCATTAGTGCCGTGTGACGTAAGTCAAGGAAAGGTTTTTTTTTTAATGTTTTAGAGTCAAGGGTCCAAGACAGTATTCCCTCCATATAACACTGTTAAGTGTTGTTAACTTATGCTGATGTAGGGTTCAATACCTATACTAAATTTATCTAAAAGGTAGGATCCATGGCCATACCTGTGTTATAACCATGTTATACTGAGGAACGTTAAATTGAGGGATCTCTGAACACTGTATCTGTGAGTGCATCACTGCAGAAGGTAAGAACATGGAACTTCTATTAATAACCTGTGAAAACGAGGAAGGTTAAGGACAAAGGGTTTGTATCGGTCAATGGGTCATAAAGAGAAAGTTCAAATCTATGCCTCTATGAAGTAATGGGAAAATATAATAATTAATACCTGAGATAATTGCTCCCACACAGTGTCTCGTATATCAGCCAGACGCTTCACTGTATTCACAAAGCTCAGCAGTTTACCAATGCCATTCTTGACATCAACGGTGCACCTGAATATCAGGTATAAATTTAAAAATATACTATAACTGTATATAGATGGTTTTTTAATGCAATCAGGTATCAGCTATAAATGTCAAAATAAATTACACAATTGGTTTAGGCTTTAATACACCTGGATATAAGGTACAATTTTCAAATTTCATTATACAGATGATACACTACACAGGCTTTGCCAATATTCATAATAGAAGCTATTCAAGAAATAAGAAAGAGTCTGAAAAAGCACAACACCCATCCCCAATGTAACTGAATATAGGTGCCTCCTGACACCCACTTTTCCTGGTACAGCTCTAAAGCATAAGCCTCAAGAAATGGTATGTACTTCAATCTGCATGTCAAAATTACTTTTAGTAAGTCTGAGAAAATTCATGCTCTTCAGTTTCCTTCTACAAATGTGATCAATTAAAGTTCGATTTACTATATGTTTACATTCAACAGGAAACATATTTATTCTACCATTGCACTTTTAGCAATAAAAACCTATTCCAAGATATGTCCACTTAAAAATTATCCAATAAGTTTTGAGAAATTTGAAGTTATACAACAGGAAACCATTGTGCATTTGAAGATTTTAGGACATTAACCATGGTTATAATTTTGAAATTAAGTTTTATTATATACTTAAGTGTGAAATATAGAAACATATTAGTGAAATAATTTTCATATTTTTTATCCTGTATTTTCACATATGAAACTATATCCTAATATTTTCACATGTAGAAGTTATACACACGCAGCAGCTAAAATATTAGCACTTTGTTAGCTAGAACAAATAAACTGAAACTGCATTACATTTCACACATGGAAATTAATTTTTGCTTAAGAAAACTGATTTGATGCCATTTGCATCTCTCTGAACATATTTCCCCTTACTTCCTTGACAGCAATGATATACCAGCTGTGATCCATTGCTGAATCAGACTCGCTTTGTTTTCAGAAAGGGTCAAATAGTTTACAAAATATCAGAAATGTAATTTACTGTGACAGATTAGGTAAACCCAATCCTACTGCTCTCTCAAGTCATTCATATTGTATTATCAATCTATGAAAGTGAGGTGAATTTATGAAAATGATGGGGGTGGGGTGTTACTCTGAAGAGTGAATTTAATCATCTAAGCTTTGATTCCTCAGCAAGTCTAGTATATAATAAAAAAAAAAATTTTCCCTACAAAAATACTGGAGATATTTCATCTTAATTGTCACTCATTAAAATATGTTTTTTCTACCACATAATAAAATATATCTGGTATTAACATAGGAAAGAAAATATCCTCTTTTCACTGGCCACACATTAGCAGAAAGGTACAATGATTATCTGAAATAGTAAAACCTCCAGCAATGTCCTCAAATCCTTGAACCCTTAGGAAAACTTTGTCCCAAAACTTGCAAAAATTATATTTTTGCTGTACTATGTCACAGCCAAAGTAATGCCTTTATCATGATGTCCAAGTTTCTGACAGCATATACTGAATTTTTCATAGCTGTAAATTTTGGCATTTGATCAAAGTAAATTACAGACACAATAAGTATATGTAAGTATATGCTATGTAAGTATATGCTATGGTCTTATAATTAAAATTTTTACCAAGCCTTTGTAACAAGCATTTAGACCAGTAAAAATTGCATCATGTGACAAATAAACTAGAAATTATTAGTTCATAAAGTGTTCATGCAACCTTTTATGTGCTTTCAAAATATCTGTAATAATTATTTGAATAAAGTTTTATTATTTATTTTGAATTTTCATTATTATTTTTATAACTATTTGTAATTATAAGAATTGAACTTCATATTTTAAACGAACCTTGAAAATCAATTACACACTATGTATGAATGGCATTCATCCATGACCACTGAAATTGCATCTTCGCTAACCAAGGTTCCGATATGATAACCCTATCTACACCTTGGCCAACTGAACAGATATTTTAGTGCTTTGTCTTAGCGACATCTGTTGGATTTCTTGAGCTGCCTCCCCTTAGTAAGTAATGCCAACTAACCAATAGCAGCGGTACATTGTACATTGGCCAAAAATGGTGGAGGCAATAGACTTAAAAAGGATATTTTGTAAGTTTAACATCAAAAGTATGACTATGTTCCAGAGGGAAGCCATTACAGGTGTATTTGAGTGAAAGGTATGTGTACAAACATGGACCTGCAGTGGAAAATTGCATATTTATCAGTCCATTCAAGTTGTATGTTCCCTTTGTCTTGATCATGTCAGAACAGTCTTCAAATTTGAACAAATTAATTTTGTTTAGATAAGGTGGCTTGCAGCTGCATCTAATGAAATTCACAGACCCGAAGCACAGACATATCTGCTCGATACGCCAAGGTGTAGATAGGATTATCAAATCGGAACCTTAGCTAGTGAGGATGCTGAAATTGAAACTGATTTTCAGGCTCTGTAACTTCACGAATCCTGTAAAATATGAAGTTCAATTCTTAGATAAATCTTATTTCTGTTTATCCCGACAGTACTGAATGGAATCAATTTATTTCAAGTCTATGCTGATTAAACAGTATAATAAACACTCAAGCTCAATGAGTATTGTTTTCATCTGGAACCATTTGAAAAGGGATTACCAAGACAAGACTGTAATATGCATACTTGTATAGTGCATCAGTACAAAAAAACATGGTCTCAGCATATCAATTACCAATAAGAATTTATAATGACTCACGTCTGAATCCACTGCTGACAGTTTTCTTGCAGCTGTTTAATTGTTACTGATGAAGCTGCAGCTCTTAAACTTGGACAGAAATCTGAACAAAGAAAGAAAAATATCATATACATTGGATTTGTTAATCCATTTTTTAAAAATATAATCCCTTCATTTGAAGCCATGAAGAATGATTTCATGTCAGTCATTCAGAATCTTATCCCTGTATCAAATAATTCACTTTTCATCTGACCAGTATGACTGCAATAGTTTGCATCAATTATCATGACTAGATTAATTATTAATGATACAAACAGATCAATGTTCAAACAGGATGCAATATGCCCAACTGCATTTTCACTTTTTGCTAAAATAAGCTTTAATACACAATTAAAATAGTGCAAGCAAAGAAATATAAATAGTGAGGGTAAGACAATTCTGGGAACTTTGTAAAGTACAGTAGTCCCCCCGCCTGAAAATCATGTGAAATTTCAGTGCCAGTCTCAAACAAATACATAGGTTTATATGTATTCACAGTTAAAAGGTACAATGAGGTACAAATGACTCCCTTTTGGTTAAGCCCACACAATGCAGTACAAGGGACTCTCTGTTAAGCTCACACAGTGAAGTACAAGGCACTCCCTTTTTGTTAAGCCCACCTTTTATTAAACTAGAAAGTAATAAACTTTAACAAAGACCTTAATCTAATAAACTGTAACATATGACCTTAATCTAAAGTCTGAATGAATGTATGGACAGACATATGCATACATATACTGATGCCACTGTAATCACTAATGTCAGTCTGCCATTAAGACAGTCACAACAATTAAGCTTTCAGTAAAACTTCTAATCAACAGTAATGAAAAGGTTTAAATGATAAGGTCAAAAGAAATATCATTAAATGTAATCTTGTTTTGTATCTAAGCCAATAAAATATGTGGTCTAATCAATACTTACCTCTTACAGACATTGGTAAGCATTTGAAAGAGACAGAGTTCTGCAAATCCAACAATCCACTTTCTGAAAAAAGATAAATAATTTATCACATCCATGGAGAATTAGGAGGATTGCATACACTCGCTACAATAAATGTTTCCCTTGACCCATAAAACACTGGAAAATCCAGCTCTTCCTTGAACATAACATGTTTGCAATCATTTGGAGACTACAATCTGAGGGCTCACTGGACTTTCAATAAGCAGCACAAAATTTTTTACCCGGTTCATCTTACTTCATTCAGAGACCGTTATAAAGTTGGCCAGTCTCTTAAGATCATAACTATCTACTGTAAAGTAGACCCATTTCCTACAATCAATAATCTATTGTAAAATGGACCAGTCTTCTAAGATCATAATAACTTACTGTAAAGTATGTCAGTCTCCTAAGGTCATAACAATCTAGTGTAAAGTAGGTCCATTTCCTAACATAACAACTCTCGTAAAAGAGGCAGATCTCCTTAGATCATAATAATTAATCTATTATAAGGCAGGTCAGTTGCCTAAGATGATAGCAAACTACTGTAACGTAGGCCAGTTGCCTAAAATGATAGCAAACTACTGTAACATAGGCCAGTTGCCTAAGATGATAGCAAACTACTGTAACATAGGCCAGTTGCCTAAGATGATAGCAAACTACTGTAAAGTAGGCCAGTTGCCTAAGATGATAGCAAACTACTGTAAAGTAGGCCAGTTGCCTAAGATGACAGCAAACTACTGTAACATAGGCCAGTTGCCTAACATGATAGCAAACTATTGTAACATAGGCCAGTTGCCTAAGATGACAGCAAACTACTGTAAAGTAGGCCAGTTGCCTAACATGATAGCAAACTACTGTAAAGTAGGCCAGTTGCCAAAGATGACAGCAAACTACTGTAACATAGGCCAGTTACCTAACATGATAGCAATCTACTGTAACATAGGCCAGTTGCCTAACATGATAGCAAACTACTGTAAAGTAGGCCAGTTGCCTAAGATCAAAACAATCTACTATAAAGTAGGTCAATCTCTTAAGATCATAATAACTGACTGTAAAGTAGGTCGACCTCCTAAGATCATAACAATATAATGTAACAGTAGGCCATATATATATTTTCCCAAAGGTGACGCTACAAAAACTAGCTCAAAATGACTGATGTTTACAGCAGGCGTAGAAAGGCACTTCCATGAGAATGGTGTAGAGGTGTCAAAACGCACTTCCATGCGAATCGGGTAGAGGCTTCCAAAGGCGCTTCCATGAAAATGGAATAGAGGTGTCCAAAGGCGCTTACATGATGTTATAACAGTGGAGAGATGTATATCTAGTTTTGCTTTAGATTATAAACTGTCTATGCAAATGATAATATTTGTGTGAAAAAGATCAGTACACTAATTGTTTTTCTAAATATAAAAAGAAAAGATATTATCTTCTCTGAAGTAAATTAAATGCAGACTGAAGACAATTTTCAAAGGCTCTTCAAACACTCTAGTTTGATTTTTCATGCTTAATATTCTAGTATAGCATGTTGTCACAATGCGTAATTAGTGTTTTCTCTTTTAGGGTCAAATAGGACTTGCAATGGATGCAATAATTAACTTTTTATTCCTTTAATAAGAACACAGTTTGAATAAATAATGATTGTTGTTGTTGTTGTTGTTGTTGGGTTGAATGCCATTTCTCAGCACAAGATAGGCTGTACATGGCACCCAGTATAAATGCTGGAGGAAGAACCCTGGAAAACCCGGGGAAGAACCATCGACCCACGAGAAGCTACTGGCAAGCTTTCGCACGTACCCATGTTAGCCAAGCCTGAGACTCAAACCCACACAGACAGAGGTGAAATGGCAGTGATCCGTAATGGTGAGTGCTTTAGACCACTCAGCCACTCGGGGCCCCAAATAAATAATGATTAGTTTGTTAAGGCAAAAACTGATATTATAAGATGTAAGTATGTAGTAGTGATTTATGGCACCTCAGCACAAAAGCAGCTATGTAGTGCGAACGAAAGATTATGTTCCAAATATGTAAAATTGTACAAAAATTAAGATGTCCTCCTGAAATAAACTTATAACTATGTATAACAAGATAAGAAAAAAACAACATAAAGATGTCAAAATTCCATAAAATGTATATAAAAACACAGATAAAGGTAACATATTTAAAATTCTTAAAACATGATTAGATCTTACAAAAAGCTAGATTATGGTAAATTTATTTTATTTTGTGCAGTCAAATTTCTGTTATTTAAATTCATGGATATTCCCGTGGGAGGAATAGTATCATAGAATGAATGTGGCCCATAGTTTGTATTTTGCATCAAAAACTGTATCACAACAAATGCCCCCCCCCCAACAAAAGTATTACTATATTTATTTGCCTGTAAGTCAAGTCCAACTGCACAGACCCAGATCTGTCATCACATAATGCACCAGCAAATCTGAGTCTGTGCAGTTTGTTAGAAGTAATCAGTAGAACAAACAACTCAGACCCTGATCTGCCAGCACATTATGCGATGGTAGGTCAGACTCTATGTTCTTTGCAGTTGTACTTTACTTAGAAGCAAGTAATATGGTACTCCACAAAAACATGAACTGAAAGAAACTGTACTTTATGCATCAATAAATGACATTTCATACCATGTTGTTTCTGGGTTGTAACCTTTGTCAGAACTTTTAATAGCAGGTCTGTTGGTTCTGAAAATAAAAAATTACTACATCTGTTAAAATATATTATATTAACTATTTCTGATGATATTTAAATAGTTCTAAGCTGACCAAAATTTAATAACTCAAGGTCTTAACAACAAAAAGTTTCATGGGAAAGTTATCCTGCAGGATCCAAAGCCAGAAGGATGGGCAATCTCGTCATATAACTCCCTTAAGTGATTTTGTAATAGGCTGGAAATCAAAATCATTTGAGGCCGGGTCTGTATTATCCCACAAACCAAATCTGGTTCAAATCCAACAAAACATGGTAAGCTATGCTACAGAAAGATGGGAGGACAGGCATTAGGGGAAATAACTTCTGTAAATAATGATACAGAACATTTGGAAATTGAACTCATTTAAGGTCTCATCAAAATAAATAAACATGAAAAAAACATTTAAATCAAACAATTTTTAAAGTTATGCTATGGAAACCAACATCTGGTGGAAAGGTGATAAGGGGGGAAAAATTATGTCATGGAACAATGGAAACTGAATTAATTCAAGGTCTTGACAATACTGAACTGCATACCCAATCTTGCTTAAATCCAACAGGCCTTGGTAAAGTTATTCTACAGACACTAAAGTTAGAAGAATGGGCAATCTGGGGCCATACTAAAGTTAGAAGAATGGGCAATCTGGGGCCATAACACCTATAAATGATGACAGAGATAGCCTGAAATTAATGTTGTTCAAGGTCTTATCAATATAAAGTTGTATACCTACCAATTTGGTCATCTTGTGGAAGAAAAATTATTTATGAATGGACAGGCAGCCAAACAGACATGAATCCTAATAATAATCACTCTGAAGAAAATATATTAATAATGATAATATTTCTCTTTGTCTTGTACTTACCTTCATCTTGGTCTGCTCTGGAGTAAAACACTGCATGAATCTGATGCAGTGTGGTTGTAATAAGCTGTACAACTACACAAACCTGCTCCTTGATGCTGCCAGTCTGGCTGACACCGGAGTGGAAGAGCTGCTGGATTGCTGACTAAAAGACAGATTGATAGTAAAACTTTGAATACCAAATCTCAATTGATCAAAGGCCATCACAGACATGACATTTCATAAAATCTGCTTCAAAATTTTGATAGTTCATTTGTATAAAACTAAGAAACCTTGGAACATTTCAATTGTTTCAAGAATCCCAATTTTAGATTATCACAAATTCTTTGTTATATCAGAAATGTTTGATGGCATAAGCAGGATTTCAAAAAACAAAAGAAACCTACTTGCCCAGCAGTAGAGACTCACACTTTGGTAGCTGAAAAGAATTTATAGGAACCTGTGATATCTCTGGTTCTTCTGCCCTTGAACTCTTTATAACTGCTTAGTACTGAAACTATCTCAGATATTCCTGAGAAATTCAAAACATAAAAAAATCTGGAAACAAATATAATTTCTCATATGTTCAATTTAGAATGCTCACAGAAATATGTTCAGTGCAGTATAGAATCCTTTGTCATGTCCTTTGACCTTAAAATTTAATGGCCTCAGAAAATATTAGGATATATCCCCATGCTAAGTTTGATTAGATCTACAATAATTATTTTTGGAAAAAGAACAAAACTGAGTAAACTAGCATCATTCAAGATATTCTCCAGATATGTCCACAAATTGGAATCGATAAAATACTTGTTTGTGTTATTATGTTCATGAGCCTGTACAACTTAAAATGTATGTCCGAGTGCTGACTATCAACAGTTTTATGAGAATGCAACTAAATAAAAGTTTGGTCTATATTTGTTTATATACGTGCAAGCTGCTGTGTTTATTAGTTCAGTCAAGTACAAAAATGCATGCAAAAACTTTAATTAACTTGACTCTAAGGTCAGTTAGGTCTGGTTTTCAAACTCATTCACAAAGTGCAGATATGCTGGTAGTCAGTCCTGCTCCATTTTTATTCTGAACCAATTACATACTTCAATAAGTGTTTCAGTGAAAACCCAATATTAACACCACCATTCATATAAGATTAGTTGTGATAACAATGTTACTGAGAAGGCCAACGTTGTGCGATGTTGGAGGTCTGATAATTACCATTTTCTTTACGAACCAGTTACATACCACTATAGTGTCTTCTGAAAATCTCATGGATGATACAACCATCTGTTCTGAAGAACCCATATAAAGATTTTCTGGATTGCTGTCAACTATTTTGGAGGCAGGATCAGCTTCATTTTAATACAAAAAACAATTATCTACTGCACAAAAGACAAGATTTATTTACCAGTACTGTCATTTTAATTTGGTTTTATGTATTTTTAAGGTATTAAGTCAGCTTGTTGTCAAGTCAAAAATTAATTTTTAAAAACAACAGAGTACAATAAAATACTATTGATGAATGAAATTCTACAGTACAGTACAGTAGAGATCAACCGGACGAAGCATTATCTCGTAATCTATCTTTCGGATTTTCGGCCGCTCGCTAGTAATTAATATATTTACATAGACTGACATTTGTATGTGGATGGTAAGTAAAGTTCCTCCTCTTTTCACTCATAATTAAATCCTTCAGAACATTCACATTTTCTGTAGTAATCCCAGTCATCAGACCAGAACACCCGCGTCTCTATCGTCGAGTGACCCTTTCTTTAAATTTCTGACGCATGCGTAGAAAGCAGAATCATTCCACTACCATAAATGTAAAAAAAAACCAAACAAAAAAAGCCCAAAAAAAACCCACAAACAAACATTCTCTTATTTGTCTATTCAGTAGACAGGGAGGAACAGTAACTTCAATTGACCATATGACAGCCAATTCATTTTTAAAAAAATGTACCCAGATAAAACAGTAGCTGAAATTTCAAAGAAAACATTACCTTTGAAGCACCACTTGTTATGAAAACGTACTAAGCAAATGAAAAAAATAAACCAGTCTCAATCATGCAATACAATTTTTTGATGTTGCCACCACAATAAGAAACGGGCATTTGTTTGGTTCTCCAAAGCTGTCCTTTAGCGGTGACTTCAATAACACATGCACCCTTCATCAAAGAAAGCTGACTACAATCTTCAATAAAAACAAAGAACCTTTCTTCAAAGGAAGTCATTACCGAACTTAAATAAAAGCAATGGAATCTGATTGACTGTTTCATTTTCCAACGTGACTGGAACATTTTTACTGTGTCATGAAAGTTTCCTTTTTACAGGAAAAAGTTTATGCTTACGAACTCTACCGACGGCACTTAAAACGCAAACTTTTACCAACTTCGGACTATACTGAAAAGTAAATGTGCTTCATCACTCATTATGTGATTGTGCTATTTTTTTCCCCACTGAATTCAAACCTATATGACCTGTGACAAAACTACTGAATATTTTAAATCTCTGTGTGTGCATATTTTCGATGGAATTACTTGTATTGTGGATTCAACGTATGTGACGTGATTCGTGGGTGAGTACATGGTGTTGATACTTTATTCATTGCTATGCATCAGACATGTATATATAAACAGTATACACGTATATGTACCAATGTGTGCTTCTCTGAATAAAATAAAATATTTTATATGCCTTCTGTTTTCACTAAAGGTGTATTTCTCATTTAATATGCATCGATTTAAGACGATAACTGTGCCAATGAAGCACGTATTTTTGTGCCCGCATTTATTACCTACACCCCCCCCGGCACATTTTTTCGGGTACATGCATCATTTTCTTCTGCTAACTGACCTGGTTGCTTATAACACGGTTCAGTCTATAACACGGTCGGGTTCTATGGCTCCCAACTACCGTGTTATAGCAGGGTCACACTGTAATTAGTTTGAGAGGAAAGCAGTTAATCATGGAAGGAAAATACTAACACTAAAGAAGCAGCATCAATATTCCATAACAGAAAATGACACATTTCTGATTAATTCAATAATAAGGTATTTCAACGTTTTCCTTTTTTGTCACAATATCATACATCTCCTTTCAAAGTTTTATTCTTAAATTCACAAATATATGGCCATCTTTGGGAAAATAATGTCTGACAAGAGCCATTTGATTTTCAGGATCTCTGGAATTTGTATTTGTTCACAATTTGTTCTGACTGGCAAACTTAAGAACTAGAAATATCCTTAAAATGCAATGTCAGAAAAATGAGCCCGTGGATGGGACTGATGCTTTACTGCAGAAAAAGAATTTTCAGGAGTCTACGATAAGACCATTTCTTTTTTTGAATTGCTGAGTACTGACACCATCCCTGAAACAGTACTTGTTTGTGTTATCATGCTCACAAAACCAAAGTCAAGACTTTTGACATTAAAATCAATGTAAGAGTTATCAACCTGTTAACTGGAATGTATATGTACTGAAAACTCGTATATCGCAACTAATTTCTGAGTCTTAGTGAAAACCCCATGTCAATGCCATCATTCATGCAAAAACAGTGGTGATTACAAAATTTTCAAGCTGGCCACAATGGTGACAGCAAGTATTTCAAGATGGACACCATTGACTGGCACCATTTGTATTTAGGACCAACTAAACATCATCAAAAGTCTTCATATGAAAACCTTACATCAATATGATTTTCTGTTCAGACTGAGTACAGTGTATTGATATGACAGTAACGTGTGTGTCAAATGTCATGGCAATCCTCCAAGTAGTTTAGGACTATCAATAACAAACTTGTGCTAACAGATGGACAACAGATGGATGGATGGATAGCAAACACCAGGCCATTCCATATGGTCTGTGACCAATATAGCACAAATTAGAGTCACTGGGATTATAAAAGCGATTTTGTTTACTATATTTATAGTAAGTAACTGGAATAAACACAATCTACATGTGGTATACAATTAAGACCTTTACTTACTGTTCTAGCTAAGAGGAGTTCATTAAACACCTGACGAGGGTTAGAATCTTCAAGCAGCAGGATGGAGCATAGACAGTCGGCTATTTTCTGTGGAGAAGAAGTTAATGATGTAATGGAAATGGTGATGGTGGTGGTAGTAGTGGTAGTCATAGAAGTTGTAATAGTCTTAGTTATTTTGCAGATCCTTGATAGGCCCATACATTTCTTTTCTCACAATTTTTAATTATAAGTCCTTTATTTACCGATTTAATTTGAGCATTACTTTTAAACATATTTCTACCAGTGCTCAAAAAATCCGATAGCCCGACACTTGGGGCCCATCTAATTTTAGATCGGTCCTGTCCTGTATTCTAAGTAAGGTGCCCATTGGGCTTGTCAAAACAAATTTGAATTTGCCTGAGGAAATTTTGATTGTGCTGATGAAATGTGTAAATGTATTTTCATGATGTCGACATACTGCTATAACACGGTGCAATCTAAATCAGATCACTACTGTCTTACATGAAATTTAGATCTGATTTTAATCAGATTGAAGCATGGTGTGTCATGCTAAAAATATGAGTTTGTACTCCCAAACCCCACAGACACAGTCGTGTTTCGAGAAAACACGATTATCAGTAATCTTCAAAAAAAATATAAAAAATCTGAGTATATGCCAGTTACATATAACTTGTATAAACAGTAAACAGTCATGATTGGAGCTGATGTAAAACTATCCCTTGAGCAGTATAAATAGTGGCAATTAAAGGCAATAAGGCCAGGTATAAAACACCATTTCACATATTACTTAAGTGACTGACAATAGCTAGTGAGATACATTTGAAGGTTGCAGTGGGTTAGCCCATGGTGCTAATCTGCATAGGTAGGATCAGAAGTGGAACAACCCATTATAGGTAAATGAAAGAGTTGCTAGATGCGTGTACAAGAACAAATATTATTATGTATCATTGCCTTGAATGAGAATGTATAAGCCATATGTATTATATTTTTGACAACTTGTGAACAGTGACGTTTCTTTAAAGTCAGATTTTGCTGAATATATAGAATGCAAAGCATGTTCATTTCAGTTGTCAAAATAGTGTTCAACTGTAATTCATTCTTGAAGCCAATTTAGAAAGCAATTAGCTATCAGCAAAGCCCAACAAAAATAAATTTCAGAACTCTTGGTTGATGAAGTTTTACTTTGTGAAAAACGCCAGCAAAAAAAAGAAAAAAAAAAAGATAAGGGATGGGGCTATTAATTCTTTGCACATACTGCAAACAATACATCAACATAAGTCAACTCGGTTCTGACAATGATTCACTTGGAGAATCCAGCAGAGAAGTTTGAACACCATAACCATCTAGTTCCTAGTGAGTGTAGTGATGAAACCTAATGACACTTGCATTACCTTCAAACCCCTTTGAACCCTGACAATACTAAAAAAGAGGAAATTTTGGGCATGTGGAAATTGGAGTCCAGGCTTGTGGAATTTCAGTCAGGGCTTGTGAGTTTATTGAAGCCATTAGCCCGGGACCTGTGTCTAAAAAAATTTTCTTTGACCACTGCCTACTGAAATTTTGAGTTGTTTATCTGGAATCCATATTCATCATATGTTTTGGGAGACCTACATCTTAATATGGTTACTCAAAAACAGGGTGCAGGTATCTTACTTACATGCATCAATCGGTGTTCACTACTAATCTATTTTTGACAAAGATCGGAGAAAAACCTTTTCGATCAATATTACATGAAAAACATAAAATAAAGAATATGTCATGTTTGCATTTTACAAAGTCCCAGGACTGCCAAAATGGAAAATACCATTCATGTACATCAGCCCTCTTATTATAGTGACAATGAAATGGAACTGATCCCACTACAGTACATGCTGCTTTCAGCTAAAGGAATATGATAATTTGGTAAAGTCTGAATTTTTATTAATAGCATACTAGCCTACAGCCTCTGTAGTGCATCAGCCACATGATCTGGCAGTCTACATGTCTGCTGGTGCATATCTACTAGCAGTATACATGTAGATTATATATACTGAGTCAGAACCAAAAGGGTTGATTTATTTTATTTTGGGGTACGTCATTCTATTATGAAGCTAAATAACAATCATTACTTTCTGACTGATGACTACATACTGGTGACTGAATAATGACCATTACTTTCTGACTGGCAACTACATACTGGTGACTGAATAATGACCATTACTTTCTGACTGGCGACTACATACTGGTGACTGAATAATGACCATTACTTTCTGACTGGTGACTACATACTGGTGACTGAATAATGACCATTACTTTCTGACTGGCGACTACATACTGGTGACTGAATAATGACCATTACTTTCTGAATGGTGACTACATACTGGTGACTGAATAATGACCATTACTTTCTGACTGGCGACTACATACTGGTGACTGAATAATGACCATTACTTTCTGACTGGTGACTACATACTGGTGACTGAATAATGACCATTACTTTCTGACTGGCGACTACATACTGGTGACTGAATAATGACCATTACTTTCTGACTGATGACTACATACTGGTGACTGAATAATGACCATTACTTTCTGACTGGTGACTACATACTGGTGACTGAATAATGACCATTACTTTCTAACTGGTGCCTACATACTGGTGACTGAATAATGACCATTACTTTCTAAATGGTGACTGTATACTTGGGAATTAATAATGAACATTGCTTTCTAATTGGTGACTACATATTGGTGACTGAATAATGACCATTACTTTCTAAATGGTAACTAAATAATGACCATTACTTTCTGACTGGTGACTGAATAATACACAAAGACAATATTAAAAACTTGTCTCATTACCATAATGGGTGCATCTTTCATACACAAATCTAATCTAATAAGTCATTATTTATTGCCACATGAGTTGAATTGGATCACATCTATGATAAAGTACAAAATGCTAATAAATTCTAGCATGATCTATTTGTCATGGATTTATTAGCTGACCTAGCACAATTGATTTTTGCCAATGGCAATTTCCAGTGACCTATACCTTGTTACAGAAAATAATATAGTTAGCATTACTATCACAAAATAACCTGTTTAATAAATGAGTGCAAAAAAATGGTTCACTGATGAGATGCGCTCTATATATATATATATATATATATATATATATATATATATATATTGTTCTGTGTAGGCTCATACAAAAGTAACAAAAGAAAAGAGTGAAGCCAACAAGCTTTGCAAATTTAACAAAACTGTTTATTTCCCTAGAAAACAATGTAAAAATTGGAAATTGGACTTATGGTTTGTGAATATAATCCAAAATTTAATCCTAGGATTCAAAAATATAAGTCCTATCATTAAACAGTTCTAACTGAATCCAGGTTCGAATCTCGATGAAATTCCAATATGGAGGTGATGACATCAGATTAAGTCGTTGTACCGGTGGCAACAGATCCTTGATTGAATCACAGTTTATAATGTTTCCGTTTAGAATTCCAGAATAAATTTCCACTGAATTTCTTTGTCCCAGAACTTTTCATAAAAAAGTACACTTGTTTAGTTTTCTAGAGAATAAATTATTAAATCCAAAAAAACAGATGATCTTCAAAAACAATCTGACATCAACAATTGAAACACCTCGTACCTTCAAGGTGTAAACATACAACTGGACTAATCTACTACCAATTGACTGTTTTAAGCCTCAATTTTAGATCACATGGTGGCTCACGCGATGGACTTATGTGACCACTAATTTGAACATCACATTAAAAAAAAATGCCATTTAGCACATAGCTAGAATAGCCCTATGTAAGAATCAAATTCTCACACTGGAAATATATAAAAAAAGAAAGGCTGTTTACAATTTAGCTAACACTTGGCGCCGAAAATGAACTTGGTAATAGCCAATCGTTTTATCTTGAATCAAATTCTCACGCTAGGGGCCCCGAGTGGCCGAGTGGTCTAAAGCGCTCTCCGTTTTGGATCACTGCCATTTCACCTCTGTCTGCGTGGGTTCAAGTCTCAGATTCGGCAAATGTGGACATGTGAGAAAGCTTGCCAGTAGCTTCTCGTGGGTTGGTGGTTCTTTCCGGGTATTTCCCGGTTTCTTCCTCCACCATTAATACTGGCCACCATGTATAGCCTATCATGTGCTGAAAAATGGCGTTAAGCCCTACAACAACAACAACAACAACAACAACTCATGCTGGAAACATATAAAAAAGAAAGGCTGTTTACAATTTAGCTAACACATGGGCCGAAAATGACCTTGGTAATGGCCAATCGTTTTATCTTGATGTTTACAAGTTCTATGAACCAGAGTGAGCTAAAAATAGTGCTGAAGAAATCGTTATAATCTAATTGGGTCAAGCCAATTTTCGGAAAAGAGATTCAAATCCAATGAAAATTATCACTGCAATAAAATATAATGAAACAAAATTAAAATAGAAAAGAATTTAAAACCAACACACAAGCAATTTAATTACATGTTTGTAACAATATATATATATATATATATATATATATATATATATATATACACACACATATGTATCACACTTGTAACATGAATACATGTATTCACTGACAGTCCCTGCTATCCAGTCAAATAGATTTATCTAATGTACATGAGCACATTAATGGTTTTTTTTCCACCACAGCCAGTTTGGGAGATAAAGACAAAAAGATACAAGAGAGTAGATGCTATGATGATATTTCATTATTGCAGTCTTTCAAAAGCAGGATTTTATAATGACCAATGATGAATACTTTAAACAAGGTGCTTAAGATGATTCATAATTGGTGTGGATATATTGTAAAGGAAAGGTAATGGATGTAATTTTTTTTCTTTCCCTTCAATATATTAATTGTTCAGTACTGTTCGGATTAAGCAGTTGGGATGAGCATCTGCAAGTAATTTTTTCCAGCTGTAATGGGCACTGCACAATCAAGAGTATTCATACCATTTGAAAAAAGGGAAGAAAAAAGACATTAAATGCTGTCTTAAAGTGATGCTTTTTTAAAAAATTTTAACTTGATGTTTTGTTGTTCTATGATACTTTAGTCTAGCTTCTAGTAATGATGATGACAGATCATCCTGTCATGGAATTGTATAATCCCCTTATTTATTAAATACATGTACTTGGGTTTCGTTTTTTGTGTACAACGACACCCGAGGGTGATTTATGTATACTGTAAAATATTTAAAAACAGTGAGTTTGGTTCATCCTATGCCACATGTGCAAAGTGCTTTCCATGGGAAAAACCGATATTCATCAAGCGCACAGACGATGTATGGCTACATTGTTGGTGTATAAGTACCTCACCGTAGGACGAAATCTTTACATTACGGAACATCTTGTCAGTGAGCAGTCTACTTAAGGACTTGCAAATCTTCAGCTGTGGAGGTACATGGGTTATTTATTAATTTCTTAAGTATATTATTGGTTATAGCTAGTGTACTACCACGTTTATTTTTGTGTATTTTCTTTGTAGCTTTGGCCTGTGTAGTATAATGCAAATATTTTCTATTCTTGTATGGGACTTGACAGGAGATCTATATTAGCAATAAAGTTGCATTTTATTAACAAACGTTTAGTACCATAGGATTCTTATTGGACACCAGTAGGTTCACTTCTGAACCTGTTTATTGCTTTGTAATGTTGTGCCGATAATGTAATTTGTATAGCTTACCGCATATAACATCATTACGTGTTATCGTATATGCTCATGTCATTCCTAGTACATGGTGTTAAGAGTTATTTTCAGCTGATCAGAGCTGAGCATGGTGATCAGAAACGACCGTGGCAGCTGTGGAGCTGACAGGTCAGAGTTCAGGGTTGACGGGGTACCAGCTGTAGAGCTGACCATAGAAGTTGACTATGAAGGCTGTGGTGCTGGCCATAGAGGCTGTGGAGCTGACGATGGAGCTGGCGATGGAGCTGGTTGAACGGCAGCCATGCAGCTGATTGAACAGTGTGTTGCTGGTCGAGTAGCAGGTGACCGGGTGTTGCTGACTGATTGGTGGGCGCTGATTGCTTGATTGAGCAAGGAATGGTGGTCAGTGACTACCTGTAATGCTGACTGCTTGATTGACCAGTGTGACCGGTAGCCAAGTATGCTAGTGACAGAGTGTTTTGTGTAACTCCATACATGTAATCTTTAAGCCTTGGGCTAATTTAGGGGTTTATTATGCCCAGTACTTTGGGACTGTAAAGATATTTTGTATGATATCTGTCCCATCATTTTATCATTTTACTATTTAAGTAAAGTACCTCATTTTTCACTATTTGAGTGAATACATCATTTTACTATAGAAGTAAAGTACATCATTTTTACTATTTGAGTAAAACACATCATTCTTTACGTTGTGTGAAATTACCGTAAATCATTTTTACTATTTGAGTAAAACACATCATTCTTTTCATTGTGTAAAATTACTGTGAATCATTAACCTTTGTCCTTGTACTGTGTAAGGCCATTTATCTGTATTCACATTTATGTTACATTATTAGATTTGTGTGGAATGTGTTAATTTGCCCAATATCTGGATCTTATACAGATGCGCTAACCTGAAGCTTTCATCCTCATGCTAAGGACTTCATCAACAGACTGACTTAATCTCTACTGACTGGGAGACCTACATCTTAGTTTGCTTTGTTTTTAGTAGCAGTAGTAGCAGCCATACGTATGGATCCCTCTGCATTATTGAGATTTTTCATCTAGGTTGCATTTTTAAGGATGGATAATCCAATAATGCAGATTCTTTGCATTACTGAAAATCACAATGCTAAATATACTGCTTCACACCAAATCTCTTATCAAAGGTGACATTTCTCCAAAACACCTTTGAGGACTGAAAATACTGCATGCTAAATAATGAATTATAAAGGAAAAAACACAACAATTGTAGGTACATTAATTATTATGCTCTTTGATTAATTTATGCATTTTTCAGAAAGAAATTCTTTTAGTTACTATGTTTCTCCGTGAATACTTATCCAATTATATTAACATCAGAATAATATCTGCAACCTCACAACAATAAAAAATTACAAAAATTTTGTCTTGACCATCTATACACACCACTCCCTTGATAGACTGTGCCCTGATAACTCATGAACCCGCTTTTAACGCAGGGTCAGGTGTGGATCCCCATTTTTAAAACCAGAAAATACCCAAAAATTGATCCCTATTTGTGAACTTGTTGAACTTGATGAAAATATCGCAATCAAAATTGGTAACTGAAACTTTGATATATCACTCATTTTATCTTCGAAAATGGTAAACAGGACCTGGAAATTTTATTCAACATTATCAAATTATCAACTTTTAATAAAAAGTCATATAATTTGTTACATTTCATTTCCAAAAGACATTCTTAGTACACTGTAATTAACAATATATAAGGAAATTTTTATCAATGAAAATGTCACTTATGCCTATAGAGTTAAGTTTATGCATTAACATTAAAATTCTGATAAAAATGCATGGCTAATCCTTACCCTTTAGTCTTTATGTGCTTAGTGACTGAACCACGCATTAACATCAGAAGTCTGATCTAATTACACAGTAAAGCTAATTTTAATAAGGTTACTGTAAATGGGAAAATGAGCCATTCATGTTACAATATCCAATTCTGGGCAAATAAAAAAATATTAGCAAAAAAGCTGCCTGAAGTAAAAAGTTTCAGGAAAAAAAACTGGATTGAAATATTTTCATCCAAATCTGAGATCATGAATACACAAAGAAGATATTAATTTGTTTATTTGGAATTTTTAGATTGGGTCTAAAATGTATCACTGTGTCTGGAATCAGAGTACTGTAACAAATGAAAGCTATATTAGTGTTAATAATTTAAGTTGCAGTAGTGGTCTGAGTTTCTTCTGACCATTCCTACCCCATGTGAGTTATCTGGACATTTATGTTTGGGTGTGAGAGCAGATTTTATACCCTATCAAAAACATAGAATTAAATGAAACTATGTGGCAGCTGCACAGGGCAGTTGCTTTAAACATCAATAAGCAAAACATTCCTCGTGTCAGTAACAGCAATTAAAACTTATTTTGCTACTTTGAAAAGTAAGTCAAATATTCAGCCAAATTTACTGCTTTTACAAACTAAATGCCAAGGACACATGATATGTCATGGCTTTTTTTCACTTGAGACATCAAAGAATCAGAGACAAATTATGTAGAAAAAATGCTGAATGTAAACAAATACTTATATTATAAGATTTGTGACTCATGTGACTAGACTATTTGAAAATACTGGATAATAGTTCATTTGTTGGCTTATTAAAGTTACAAATTATGTGTTGTTTGTTATATCTGAGAAGATAAATATTCTATTTATTGACTTGAGTCAAGTATGGATCGATACAATATTGCTTATTTGTTCTAGTTCCTGGTTAAAGTGACTACCCCAAGAAGCTACCACATAGTTTTGGTGAATTGCACATTTTCTATAGGAAATATGCTCTGACCTCACACCCCAACATTTGAAATGTTTAAATATCTAAAACATGGAGAGAGAAGTCAGATGAAACCTTTTATCACACAATTCCGCTTATAACATGATGGCAGCATGGCTCCCATTTTTTTAATTTAAGGTGACCTCTCTTTTTAACATCCTAAATACATGCCCTCGGAGAAGCTGATTATTCGTATCCCTAGCAGATTTTTAATCCCAGCACTGCGTTTAATGTTGCCTTAAATTCACCATGCACCGTTTCTGCCATATTGGCATGTATATAATTCAAAACTGAAGTATATTTGATGTCAGATGAAGCCAGGCGAACAAAACAAACGATATATGATCAAGAGGTTTGTTAAACTGATGGCATTGAAATTTCAATGCACATTTGCTATGGGGATGTTTTTTGAAAAATTTTTTAAACCAATCCCGCTTATATTGTGATGTTATTCTCTGGACCCCCGAGCATTGCATTAAAACGGATTTTACCTGTAGTAGGTACACTACAGTTTACCAATATAAGTAGTAGTAGAATTGATGGTTGAGTTGATAGTGGTAACAATAGTGGTGCTTGAAACAGTATGAGTAACTAGAGCCATCAGCAATGGGTGCACTGCAAAGGGCTTCGGTTATTACAATGTGCTAATCAGGGAATAAAACAGAGAAATGAGCAATCGGGGCAATAACTCTTCTAAATGATAATGTCGAATACTGGAATTTAATTTCATTCAAGGTCTTGTCAGCATGAACATGCCTACCTATTGTGGTTGAAATCCAACAATCCTTGGTATGTAATAATACAGGAACCCATATCAGAAGGACCGGAAATCAGGGGGCATAACTCACCTTGGCAGAGTTATGCTATGGAAAGAGAAGTAAGGAGTACAAGTAATCTGGGGCCATAACTTCTGTTAATGAGGTCATATAATCCTGTAAATCAAAATCATTAATGGTCTGATCACTATAAAACCATGTAGTAAATTTGGATGAAATCCAACAATCCTTGGTAATGCTATGCTGTGGAAACCAAAGTCAAGAGGAAGGGATATTGGGGGAGGGTAACTGATGTCATGAAATGCTGGAAAAGGAACTCATTCAAGGTCTGATCTATATAGAGTTCCATAGCAAATTTTGTAAAAATCTTTAACTTATCTTGCAGAAACCAAACTACTCATGGATAGGTGGAACTACTAATGGGTTTGTGGAAAACAAATGTCTGAATATGGAGACTCAAGGCTGACATAATGCAAAACTTCACTGTAAAGACAGATCATGGAATGGACAAGAGTAACACATTATGCCAGGACATGCAAATAGAAATGATCATGATCATAAATGAAGAAGACATTTTTTTCTTCAAAACTTTGAAATCGTAAAACGCCCATTAGGACTCTTTACTCTTTCTATGATATAAAAAGGTTATCAGTAAGGCTTAGACACAGAATTAAATTTTTAATTAAAAAAGTAATTTTTCCACAAGCTGCTTACAAACCATATTCAAAATACCTGATCATTTGTAGTGGCTACCCTCAACAGTCCCCTGCATCCCTGAGAAAAGACATCAAGAAAACAGCATTAACTGAGCATAGGTGAAATCAAATCATTGCCACATAAAACAAAAATTTCACTGTCTTCATTGTCTTGATAATTTCATGTCAGTTGTGTGATACATTGCATTAAGAACTGGATCTATGATTTGGCTTCATTTCTACTGTAAATTTTCCTCCCACACCATTGACTCCAAATCCTTAAATTCCAATGTTGTAAACAATGATTTAACAATCTACTGTCAAATTTCAATAAAGGGCATCCCAGGATTTGTAGGAAGGGGCTATACCAACCAAGCAACTAGTTCAGTAAAAACTGAACATTGAATATTTGACCTTGATGTACAGGTGGTCATTACCAAGAGATGACCACTAAATAATGTTTGACTCTCTATATCATCCATCTTTTTTTCTGCTCACTTAATTTACTTTTTAATTTAGAATAAGAATTAAACTTCATTGCTCTTAAGTGCAAACTGTTGGACCACTGCAAAACAAAGATAAAGTTAATCTATAAAAGTGGCAAGAAAACAATCTTGGTAACTGTGTGATACCTGTAGAATAGTGGACCTGAAGTGACTGATAGCTGCCCACTGCTTAGATACAACAGGAAACCAGTACAGGAAGTCTGAGGAATGCTGGGAATGTAGCTGTAGACTGGTATTGATATGACGTGAGAGCAAAAAGAGGCGGCTTGCTGTAAGATAATCTTGGCTTTCCAATGCACTCCAGATCTGAAATATCAACCAACATCAAATCTTTATACCTTGTTTTTGAAACAAAAACTACATACCTCACTTCATTTCATGAGGCTGTGACTTCAAGATACTTTTATAACAGTTCATAAATTGATATCTTTTCATGTGGGGTAGCCACATTCACTCAGTAGGTAAAGCGTGGTAACAAGTATCCAAGGGTCAAAGATCTGATACCCACCCAGACCAGCTGACCCTGTATGTCCCTGGTAAAGGCAATAACCTCCCCTTTATTTGGCATGATATAGCCAATAATTATTTGAAAGCAAACAAAATTAACCAAACAATCATTTTCATTGGACTATGATTTCATAGTAAAAATTATTAAAGTAAACTAAAGGTATCTTTTACAGTACAAAATTAGAAGTCAGACATAGTGGAAGAGTGCGGAGTTTGCATATCTGTTGTCCCAAGATCATTTTAGTCCCTGGTTATACCGCATGCAAAGATTAGGCTACTGAGAACAAGTCACATCTGCCAGGATAATTGATGCACAATGGAGGCCAAAAATAAAGACTGCACGACAAGTGAGGGAACAAGTTATGAGGGGACCTAAACAAAAAAAGTGATGTCATCACCACTGGACATCAAGAAAACTGCAAGGGGGGGGGGGCAACTGGGCTGATCATCTTAATTCAGTGCAACAATATATAACAAATACTTCTGCAAGTCAGATATCAAAATATGGTTGGTACTTAATTAAGTTCTTGCACAAACACTTGCAGACATAGCTGTTATGGTAGACTGTCATATTTCACATTTGAATACAGGAGGGCACACTGCATTTATGATGATTACACTTAAACTGAACTAAAAAGACAGAACTAAAATACAAATTTCACTTGTTGAAACTTATTTAATTGATATTTATTTATTAAAGTGCTGCAGCAGGAGTTAGTGACATTTTCACTGATCAAAATTGTGTTGAATATTGTTATTTACGGTATATTAAGAACGTTGTTTGTTAACAAAATATACTTGTTGTTAAAAGTTAAGAATTTCATAATATTGATTTAGATTTACAGGTCCTATCTACCATTTTCAACGATAAAATGAGCGATATATCAAGGTTTTAGTTACAAATCTGATCACAATTTACTTTATGTTGAACCATTTTTTTGGTATTTTCAAGCAAAAAATATTGGATACACACCTGACCCTGTGTTTTAAGAGGGTTTGCGAGTTTTTTGGGCACAAGTTATTGAGGGAGTGATGTATTAAGTTAGGCCTACAAAAACAAGGATACAAAGTAGGCCCGAGATTGCCCACCTGGCTGATATCTGCCTAAGAATGAAGCTAGTAAATATGATGCTCTATGCTGAAATTTCATCCATTGTGGATTGCTTTCTCTTAAAATATGATCAAATTCTGTTCTGCAGTTTTGGAGATGAAGAAATTTCAAGGGGGTTTTTTTGTATTCCATGTAATGGTGGTCTTATTTAATGGCACATCAGTATAAGTTGGAAAAGATTTATAGGGTCCCCTTTGCATATTTAATGGAAGATCAGCATTAATTGTCAAAAATAAAAGCTATCTATGCCACAATGCCTTCTGAAAAATTTGACAGATCTCTATTCAAATTCTTTATGATCTTACCAAACATTATGTGTAAATTAGGACATATTCACTTAATCTGTGTTCTGATGAATTATTAGTCTCCTTCAGGTGATCCATGATATTAAGTCCATATTGACATGATATTAAGTCCATATTGAAAGAAGATGTGAAACAATGCAAGTCCCACAAGTATGAAAACTGCATAAGTGACCAACTTTTGGCATGACTGAGATGCATCAACATACGCATCTTCATGTAGGTTGGTTACAGGATCCAACATAGTGAGTATTACAAACAATCAGCTTCAAATTCAAAAGTCACACACGTGTAATTACATCAAACTGACCTACTTTTTGTATGGTTCAGCTGAGTCCAAAATAATGTGGTTTTAAAATAACAAACAGCTGAAAATGCAACAATCAAGGAAATGTTAAAATTAGGAATAAACAGAGATTGAGTTTTGTTATGGTTTAATTACTTTCTTTAAGATTCATTTACAAGCCAGTTTTCAAGAGTGTACATGAAATGAGTTCAAGATAATGAGAACATAATGAACAAATGGCTGAAAATACCATTGTCTCTCAAAAGTAAATTTTGTTGAGATGCATCCACATCTCATAAGTGTAGGTGAAATACGATCCAAGTTATTGGGGTGTTAAGAGGAAATGGCTGAAAATACAAGTCACTCCAGCATGAAAATTAGGACACAGTGAACTCATTTTGTTACTTTTCCTAAGATGCATCCACATGCAGTGTGACCCTGCTACAGCACGCTCCCTTGTAATACAAATTTAGATACAGCACCATCATGGTGTGGCTCCCAAAATTTCATATACATGTCTTTTTCTCATACATGAAAAAAAAAATCTTCCTAAAATTACAAAAAATAACATGTAAAATGTTTATTATCATTTTGAGGAAAAAATCGCATATGAATTCAAATTTAAGATGACTGTGTTGTGGCTCCTGAAATTTCATACAGATGTAATTTTATCGTACACGCAAAAATATTTCTTCTTCTTAAAAGTACAAAACATAATGTGTAAAAGGTTTTATCATGTTCAGGAAGAGATCATACATGACTTCGAAAATAAAACAAATGTGGTGTAGCTCACAAAATTTTAACATCAATTTCTTGAAGTTCTGTGTTAAAATAAACAGAAAAAATACGAGTATCTGAACCAATAGCTGGACCTTTTGAGAACTTTTGAACTTAGTTTATTGTCAAAAGATGTCACCTCATAAGTGTTAATCTTATTATTACTGATTCATGAACAATAAATTCATTAAGTCTTTTTTGTGTTTGTCTTCAATGCATTCTGTATACAATTGTTACTCAAACAATATCCGACATTTGTTTTTAAACTGCATACACAACCAAGCACCAAACAATGCAGTGGTTAATAAAAGATTTTCAACTGAATTTATAAATCAATTTAAGTACCTTGCTACTCATCAAAGTCAACTGTAGAGCTAAAACATGTTCAAAATATTGGGCAACAATTGATAAAACATAAAAAAAAAAACGAAAGCCACCATCACATGCACATGGCTTGGCAGAGTTGTTAGATGCAGCCAGCTGACCAGTGAATAATGTTGTCCATTCATTATAAAAATTACCCCATTGTTGATAGACAATTATTCTTGCATAGTTGTTTAAACAAATATGTGTACAAGTGCTAATTAGTGGACATTTACAATGGGTAACAGGACCCCAAAACGTAATAGTAACAGAAAGCAGCTGAAAATCAATCAACAGAAAGCAGCTGAAAATCAGTTATTTATCTATATAAAAAAAGTATTATATTCGCAGATGAGAAGACTGTAACAGCATGAAACTGATACAGACATTGTTTATTGACTTTGGGAAGTACTGAACCATAAATGAACTTCATATTTCATTACATAATTTTGCTCTTTTTTTCATTTAATTCATAAACATAAAGACCTGTGACAATTATTGAATATTTTAAATATGTGTGCATTTTTTCAATGGAATTACATGTATTGTAGATTCACTGCATGTGGCAAGATTGGCTTTGAGTCCACGGTGTTGATACTCTATTAATGCTATACATTAGACATGTATATATAAACAGTATACACATATATATATGCCAATGCATGGTTCTCTGAATAAAGTAAAATATTATATATGCAATCTCTAATTTCACTACATGTGTATTCCTCATTTAATATGTACTCATTAAAGATGCTAACTGTCCCACAAAAGCATGTATTTTGCACCTGCTTTTACTTGCCCCACCCCAGGACATGTTTTGGCACATACATCATGTTCTTCAGCTAAATGGTTTGGTTGGTTATAACATGGTTCAGTACATAACATGGTAGTCAGGTTCTATGGACCCTGTCTACCATGTTATAGCAGGGTCACACTGTACCAATATTGATGAGTTTAGGTGAAATAAAACCCAATATACTGAGAGCACAATAAAAGAATGGGAAAATGATATATCTCTTCCAAATTCATTGGCATGAGGATAATAATCCATTAACTGATTTCATAAAATCTTATTTGCATAACCCTGTGTCTGCAATTGTTTCCTTTTTTAATAGATAATTTCAACATACAGCATCTTGGTATTCTAACACCATGAACACTTTAAAGTTTGTTGCTTTACCCTTTCTGGCATATCCAGCAGTAACTTGATCTGGGAAGCTGTGCCATAAAACTTTGCCTCTTCCTTCCTCCTGGGTGAGAAGAAGAAAATGCATTTACAATTTTTAAATAACTGTTTAAATATTTATTGCAATATATTATTTATGTACTAGAGATATGTAAGAAATACAAAAAGACCAAAGATACATTTGTTACCTATTACTCTAGAAATGTAAAGGATGTTAGCATAATAGGATTTACAAAAACTCAAAGAAATATTCAGTCAAACTATAGTTATCCAAGTACTACAAGTACAAACATCTTTTTAAACTTTTACAAAGTCTCATGGAAAGACATTTATTACTTATGTACTTTAATTACAAGTCATATCTGAAATGATGGAAACTCTCAGCCTCCAAATACACCCAGATACTGGGCAGGTGGTGAAGTGGTGATTAGGTGTAAGGTAAGATCATAACATTCAATTTGTACAAAAAATTACCCCCCCCTCCCAAAGTACTAAATCTTAATTTACAATGTACACATTACCTTTGCTCTAATTCTGCCTTCTTCTTGTGCTGTAGTGAGGATCCCTTTACCATCTGACTCTGTTTCAGCTGGTTACACTGGTCCTCTATCTTACAAACTGATGTCATCACCTTAAACATAGGGTAGGGATCAAGTAGCTTGGACAAGTGACCACACGTCCCAGAACAGGAAAGTAATGCAATAGTTATTGTATTACTATTAAATTAATATTTTTAGTTATTAACAGTGAGGCAGGATACCTAGCCTGACAGTTGCTTCTGGATAATGCACTTGACACACATTTGCTTTGCACCTCTATAGTCCTGTTTTCAAACTTTGGTTACTTTGGTAAAGTGTAAACAAAAATATTATTTTTTGATTAACTTTAATTAGGATTCCTTTTGTCTTCAGCAAAGGACTTTATATATATATATATATATATATATATATATATATATATATATATATATATATATATATATATATATATATATATGTATGTATGAATGTCAGTAAATAACTAATCCATTCCAAACATAAAGGATGTTACAGATGAAAAGACCAAATTTGATTTTCCTTAAAATATGATATATCAAACCCAGGATGTATGATTTCTGCATTCAATTTCTTTTACTTCACTCATTCTTTTTGTATTTTATATTAGTCACATAAATTAATGCCATGAATGGGTTGCCACATCTATGGTTAGTAGTTTTCTCCAGGTACTCCAGTTTCCTCCTTTCTGAACAACAACTTATGATTGTTTGAGATGTTAGGAGTATGAAGTCAAAATGTTACAAGAAAGAGGTATAGTGTTAGAGAAAGAGATTTAAGTTGTTACAGCTTGTTGTACAGTTAATATAACACGAAATCAGGGTTAAACCTACATTTTGAGAACTCTTCTTCATCTCTGAAATGGTGTCTGCAGCCTCAATTAGGTCTCTGTATCTCTCCCTACCATACAAATAATAAATAAATGAAAAATATGATTGCTTACCGAAGTAACAAGGTGATTCTTTCATCACACTTATCCAATCATATACTGTGAATATATCTGCCACTTTGTAAATCTAGACCTCCCAATAAAAAAATGACATGATCCAGACCACCCAAGCTAAAAAAGACATGACCTAAGGTTAGAAAGGTTAGAAAGATGTGATCCAACCCTCCAAAGCTTAAAAAGACATGACCCAGCCTACCAAGGTTAGAAAGATGTGATCCAACCCTCCAAAGCTTAAAAAGACATGACCCAGCCTACCATGGTTAGAAAGATGTGATCCAACCCTCCAAACCTTAAAAAGACATGACCCAGCCTACCAAGGTTAGAAAGATGTGATCCAACCCTCCAAACCTTAAAAAAGACATGACCCAGCCTACCAAGGTTAGAAAAATGTGATCCAACCCTCCAAACCTTAAAAAGACATGACCCAGTCCTCCCAAGCTAAAAATGACATTTCCCATGTAATCTGCTTGTTGTAGCATCAGAAGTGTTCAATGTCACCTGTTTACCAAGACATAAGTTAGACTAGAGCAGTGTTACCTTGCATCCTCTATCTTTGGTGCCATATAACATCAATATCAGTTTACTATTGGAGCAAATGTGCCTTCTCTTCCAGGGATGTAACTGCAGGCAGCGCTTGGAAAGGTGTGCCCAAATTATGACTGGGTAGGTGTCAAAGAAACATATTTTACTCCGAAAATGTATTTCTTCCTCAGAAACATTACCCAATCATAATACGTTAGAAAAGTTAAGAGGAGGAGGGTGTTACATTTTCTTACCCTGGAAACAACTCTGTCCCCAGTTCCTAACAAAAGTAAAGTTACTTAAAGGTTTGTGTGATATAAAGGCATGAATATAGTTTAGAGACAAATGTTCACTGCTGCAAATCTTGTGAAAGTAGATGAACCTGTATCACTGTGAAGCAGATGAATGACCTGTGAATTTAGCCTGTTGTCTTACTAGTTCAAAATGAGCACTTCAGGATGAAACCTCTCCGACATAAATACCTGCCAATGCCATTTCTGACCATCACACAGTTTGGATGATGTCAGCTATCGAGCAGTAGCGCTCAAATGCTGTGCTACTGGTGACCTCCACAACAGACAGGTGTAAAATTCCAATTGAAATTGGCTTAGTTCCTTGCTGTTTGAACAGATATCCCAAAATATCAATGATGCAAAAACCTAAGCAGACAAACTTACCTTTTCTTCCTTGTGGTAAGAAGTGAGATACCCCTCTTTTGACTGACTTGCTTTGCTTCAGGTATCTCTTTGGAGCCCAGACAGGATACTGTAGATGCTCCAAAGAAGACATTGCTATTAATACAAAGGCTTGATTTCCTATGAGCAAGAACCTTTTCCTGGTAATGAAAGCATGGGGCCTTCTAGAGAGGAATCAAAACATCATGGATGAACTGCAGATAATTCAGGTCACTCCTTCATTTATTCTGCCAGCTATAATTAAACTGACTAGGAAGCAGGTCTTCTACAATAGGTCAGTCATGAAGGCTCTTAAACAATGTGCAACCATGTAAGAATTCGTGAAGATTCTAATTTGGACAAAGGGTCAAAACCATGGAGCAAGCTTAAATTTGATGAGGGCAAAATATACCTGATATCATGGAACAGCAGCCCTTGACACTGACATCTTCTAACTTTATCTTCTCAAAGCATAGGAGGAACTTAGCTATTTACTGAGTAATGTGCTCTACTTGCACCACTGGACTACGAATCATCATTTCCACTCAGTCTTCCAAATTGTTGTGCTGGTTTGCTTCAGCAATTCTGTGCTCCATTTTTCTGACAAATGTTTCTTCATGAGGGCTTGTTTGATATCAGCTGTCTGTACAGGTTTGACATCTGTGGTTTGGATGTAAAACCTGCATTCATGGTTGATTTAGCAGGCATAGAAATGAGCAGGACTGTCCTGGGAATTTCCACTGTTAGATTGAGGAAATGCTGAATATATGATTCACTTAACATTTTAAACAACAATATCCAACTAACAATGATTCTCATAGACCATAACAGAGGCTAACCACCAAAACTTCAGGGGAAAGAAGAGGCTGAGGTAAAGGCACTAAAGAAAGGGGAGTCAGCTGGAGTAGACAAATATATTAGCAGAAATTGTTCAAGCTGAAGGACCCTCCATGATAGATGTCCTCACAACAATCTGCAACAAAATCTGGCAAACAGGAGAATGCTCCACCCCATGAACTCAGTCTCTGATCATCACTCTTCCTAAGAAAGGAATCTGTAGCTGTGCCAGAACTACTGAACAATACACCTCATCAGTCACCCAAGCAAGGTTATTCTAAAGATCATCCTTAACAGACTGAAACCTCAAGCAAAGCACATCATTGCTGAAGAACAGGCAGGTTCCCAGAGCAGACTGGAGCACTATAGAGTAGATCTTCAATCTTAGAATCCTGTATCATGTTTTCATTCACTTAAAGAAGGCTTTCAACAGGGTATGAACACAGTGACAAGCTTCAAGTATCTAGGTGCTATAACCTTTGATGAAGGTTCAAAACATAAGGTTATTTCCAGGACTGCACAGCAACTGCATTGGCTGAATGTGGCCTATTTGGAAGGACAGTAACATCATACTTGGTCCCAAGATCAAGCTTATGCACTCCCTTGTCATGACCATATTTCTATATGAATGTGAGACATGGACACTGACAGCAGAACAGAGAAGAATCCATGCCTTAGAGATGAGGTGTTACTGAAGGATCCTGAACATCTCATACTTAGACCATGTCTCTAATGAGGAGGTGCACATTAGATTCCAAAGTACAATGAGACCATATGAAGACCTGTTCACCAAAATAAATACATGCAAACAAAGATGGTAAGGTCATGTCTCAGGCTCATCTGGTCTGTCAAAGACAATCCTGCAGGGCACAGTGAAAGGAAAGAGAAAACAAGGCAAAGCAGATGCTATGGGAAGATAACATCAATGAATGAAAAGGCATGGACTTTGCAAAGTCCCAAAGAGTAGTGGAGAACAGGGCAAAATGGAGACGAATTGTTGCAATGTCATCAGTGGTGCCTCTACATCCAGCCAGATTATAGGAGAAATGAAAAACATGAAAAATGCAAAAAGCTCATGATGGCTGAGATCGTACAATTATCCTATCAAATGGATAAGATTTTTTTCATTCAGCAATGAGTTGAAGTAAAGGGTGCAGCATTTTTCAGAAAAAAAACAAGTTCATATTTTCCCATACAAATGCAGTAACCTTTTTATTATATGCTCATTTTGTTTAACTACCTAAGGCTTAATAATAAAAGACATTACAAGAAACAATGTAAATGAATTTATGCTTTATTCCAAAATAAATTCACACTCATAGATTCATCAATACACAATAACAGTATTCATGCACACATAGCTCTGCCCAGCAACTCAGTCACGCACTCTACATAAGTTTAAAAAAGAATTGTCATTTTGGTCTACTTAAAATTGAAATTTAAAGTCATATTGTGAATTAATGCACATGGGTTTTGTTTCTATGTTCATCCAACTCAATTCTGCATTTCTGATTATGAGGGACTGGATTATTGGATCAATTCAGTGCAGTAAGGAGAATGGATTTCAGCTGGAAATGTAGACTACTCGAAATTCTAGTACAGCTTCTATGTGTATCAGGCTTTGCTGGGCATGTCAGTCGGATTTGAAAAACAAAGAAAGTGCAATATGAGGAAAGTCAATATGCATAAATGAAAGGATATTAATAACAATTCTTATTACCAGCTAAAGAAAACATGCTGAAGCCCTGTCACTTGCATTTTGCTGTTGAAGCAACCCCAGCTATGACCTGTATCATACAGTGTGTCTGTCTTCTGTCGCTAGCGTAACATTGTATCAAAATAGTTACATGGGGAAAACTGAAAAGCAACTGTTGTGTGACACTCCATTTACCCAGTGTAAATAATACTCTTTCATCGTCTTGGACTACTGGCTCTGAGGCTCTTAATTTCCTACCAAAACCTTCAGTTGCATTTTTTTCTTGAATCTAGTATTTTGATAGACTTGTAAAATTGTGCATCTCTGATAGATATGCGATAGCCCTTGGCCTCAATATGCTTTTCTATCCTATATTTTTTAGACCCTAGAAAGCACTCATCACAGTCTTAACAATTTTTTTGCAAAAAGATATGAATATTCTCCTAAATAATTGTTTCAATAATCAGTTCGGTATTTTCAATTACTGCATTTCTCACGTTTATTCACTTTATTTTGCTCTGTGTCCATCAAAATTCCACTGAAGATTATTGTATAAATTCCTCGAGTAATGCTTAACAGTAAATTCAATGATAACATACATCAACATTTTTAGATGCAATCACCAAGAAGGGTGATCTTGTTCAATCTGGTTTCTGTTGTGTGCTATGATGTAACAGGGAAAGCGCCTGCTGTTGGGAAGAAGTTTATACAAATATAAACAGAGACACAACAATGTTGTCATTTATAAACAGAGCTTGGGAAAAGACCGACAGGAAAAAATACAGTACACAAGTCCAATAAATTGGAGGTAACTGAGAAACTTCATATATATCTTATGTATGGTATGTCGTGTTTTATATTTCAATTTGTACATAATACCTATTTTTCCCATACAAATATCTTCCTTCTTACATGTAAAAGACTGTAAAAATACAGCAATTAAGTCAGATCTATTTTAGTTAAATTTTGCATTATGCCAAATTATAATTGCGAAGAAATGTCATATGTACATGTTAAAAATAAAACGTACTTACAAAAATTTGTATGTTACTCCTCTATCCCATTCATAGTTGAACATCCATAAAGGAGGTAAATGAAAATGCACACGACTTCTTGTTCATGTGACTATACTTTGATTCCCCTGCATTTGTAATAGTTCAATCCAACATCAACTTTCTTGACCTAGTCTGATGCTGAAATGCCATTGTTAAAGTCCATCGAGATAGATAATTTTCACCTAGAAATTTTTTATGACAATTATTCTGCAGATCACTCAAAAATCACAGCTGAATAAACTTTGTTAGAACTATATTATGATTAAATTTTAAAACTAATCCAGCTATCTTTATGGACTGTATAACTAATAATTAACTGGCATTGATGCCAGTCCAGTTATCCTTAGGGACTGTATAACTAATAATTAACTGGCATTGGTGCAATCCAGCTATTCTTAGGGACTGTAAAA